>JALPCB010000074.1:0-81731 GCA_026538395.1 Cryptococcus sp. GC_Crypt_3
CAAACTGGACCTGCGGGAAGACCCGGTGACATTACAGCGACTACGCGAAAGACGGTTTTCGCCCATTACGTATAGTATGGGGATGCAGTGCGCGCGGGATGTCGGCGCGGTCAAGTACCTGGAAGCGAGCAGTAAGACGTGAGTGGGCTCTTGAGCGCACTACGCAGTGACATGGCTCAAAGACGTTTTCGAGTGCTGGAGCTAACCTCGTCACCTGCTATGATAGTCAAAAAGGCCTGAAAAACGTGTTTGACGAAGCGATCCGCGCCGTGCTTGCTCCGCCCGAACGGTCAAACTCGCACTCGGCCAAAAAGAAGAAGAAGCAATGTGTGATCCTGTGATCCTGCGCTCAGCTTCTTTGATTTGTTATCGGTATCAGTCTGTTTTCCTCTCTTCATCACTGGGGCTTTAGATGGGATAATCGTTGTAGACAACGTGAGGGCGTGCGGGATTCTGTCATACCATGTCAACGTCATTAAATATGCAAATGACATGCGAGTTGTATAATACCAGCGAGTTCTGTATGTGGTAGAGTCCGTCGTGATCTGCATTTCGCCGTCCATCGTCGCTGCACAGTGCACATCCCCTCTTCCATAATCTACCACTGACGACGTGTTCTATCTTCACTTGCTTCTTCCCTTCTTCTCGCCGCTCAAGGATTCCGCTTGACGCGCTCTTTGACTCGGTCCGAGGCATTGCGGACTTTGCCTTGGGCGTGAGTAGCCGCGCGAGTGAGACCGCCCTGTGTAAGAGATGGTCAGCATGCGTCATGTTACATATCGAAATTGTCGATATGCAGAGCAAGAAAGGTGTGATGACTGACCTTGCCGACCCATCCTCTCCTGGTCAACCAACCAACGAGCTTCGGTGTCCATGCTACCGTCAAGCCTGCTCTGATAGGCAACAACGCGGTCTTATGAATCGCGTACGCCAGCGCTACTTCGGTCCAGAAGGTCGCGCCGAACGTAACCCCCTTCTTAGCCTCCTTCTTAGCTTCTTTCAGCTGATCCCGCCTCTCTCTCTCATCCTCTTCGCGCAAGCGCATCGCCTCCTCTTCACCATATCGTTTCTCGCGATAAAACTGTTTTCCGGAATCCAGTAAAGGCGAGATCCGATCCGCACCCAGCGCGTGGACCGCAACGAAACATAATGAGAAATCGACCGTGGACAGCGCCAGGTACATCCCCAAAGCCCACCAGCCGTACTTCTTCGACATGATTTTCAGGCGGGCGTAGGCGGATGAATTGGGTGGTACGGGCTCTTCGGGCTCTTCGGGCTCTTCTTCGGGCTCGAACTCTGACTCTGCCTCGGGTTTCGCTTTTGCATTCGCATTGGCATTGGCATTTGAGGAGACCGACGCTGGGCGAGTGGAAGTAGTAGGGGCCGACGCGGCCGACGCGAACGATCGGCTGTAGATCTGTGATTGGGGTGAGAAAGTTGGCAATCGTAGTATCCGCGACAGAGGCGCTGCTGATCGAGCAGCATGCGCGATCAAGGGGAGTCGGGACGGACCGCTAAGCGGTGTCGAGAGTATCGAGCGAGTGGTCAGGCTTGGAAGACCCGAGCGCAGCTTGATCGCTGCTCGGGACATGGTGTCTCCTGCCTGCTGACTAATCAAAGAGATGAGTACTATAGAATGTGAGATGTGAGAATTCTTAAAACGAGAGGATGTCTATGCTTTGTTATAACTTGCAGTGTGTCGAGTGTTGGACGACGCAAACGTTTGAGCTCGGCGCGTTTGACTATTTGGCAACTACGGCTGATCACGTGACTAGGGGCTCTACGACCGATGACCGACCTCATTGTGTACGAGTACGAGTGCTTCGTATTCGAATATCCATATCCGCATACAGCATGTTGTTCCATCACCTCATTTACACCTGCAGAGTACAGATATTGACAGTCATGCGACGATTGCAGTCGAGAAAGGCTTTGGCAGCTCGGCAATACGAGTACATGGACGTATATTGAGACAATGAGCACTGGGCCGGAGTCAGATGTAATAGAAACTCTCAAACATCTAGCGACGCCAAGAGCGCGCCAAGACAGGAATCAGCACAAACACCAACATAGTAACGGCACTCGGCTGGTTTACAGCCTACTGACCCGCGCTGTACACTGAACCACAACGCAAACGACGGCATTAGACTCTTGTTTGAGCAAGGCGATGCATCGTTTCCTTGGTTCTTGGCAGGGTGCGAAGTAGGAGTAGTGGTCTACTCTGACTCCAAGCACAGATGTATAAGTATGATCATCAGAGATTAATATAATGCCCCGCTGTCTCCTTTCTCTCGTCAAACGCAATCGACAGAAGACAGAAGACAGGCGACGCAATGCTGTCCACTCTCCTTCCATTCCTGCTCGCCTCCGCAACCCTCTCCACAAAAATCAACGCCCAAGTCACAGCCTCCGGCTCCAACGGCCCCACTAACCCCGACGAACCATCCTTCTACCCTCTTGGATCATATGTCAACCAAATTTCCTTCTCGAGATTGCTCTCGCTGAATGGCGTCGACGATTTCTGTCTGTATGGTCCGCCACTCAAGGGCGAGGGGGACGAGTACGCTATTGGCAATGTGGAAGCGGAGGTGGTGGCCTACTGCACAAAACCGCGTAATGGTGCGCGGTGAGTCAAAGTCTGCCTTGAATCGATGCTCAATCTAACTTGAACGCACGACATCGCGCTGATCCCACCGTCTCATTGTCGCAGACTCATCCCAGACGGCGCCATCACCGCTGCACACGTAAGGCTCTCTCTCGCAACTCCTACAACGCACCTACACTGATGCACGACAAACGCCACGCAGTTCATCAAGACTCCGATGTACGTCCAGATCTACGGATTCTGGGACGGGACCAAGATGAACATCCCATCTGGCGACGCGGGGGGAGAGCTCGATCCTCACGGTGCGGAGAATCTCGGTAATCCCATTGGTGGTAATGTCACGAGTAATGTCGGCGGTAGCGACGTGTTCTACGAAGAGTGGATGTCCTTCGTGAGTTTACTCGCTGCCTCTCAACCTTTTCAACGACAGCATGTAGGCTGTCTCGGGGGGACAGAGCTGATACTTCTATTCCCTTGCTATCGTTAGATCTCGTACGACCAATTCTGCTTGCGGGTGTGTACCGCCGAATCGTCCAATGTCACTGCAGCGTTGCAATGCGAGCACGAGCTGGACCTGATGGGATGCGCATTCGTCATGGCCATCGAGCAAGTCCATCCTATCGCAATGCGCTGAAGGATTACACTAACACAGATGCTGTGCATAGAGACTTCTACCAGTCCGATAACACTTTCACGTCGTGCGACGGAGACGCGGCTGCGCCGCCAGGTCTTTACCCTCAAGCGAACGGATCTACCTCGACATTCAGACAGAGATACACTGGTACATATACCGTCGATGGGGGTTCGACCGGTACATTCACCGTTGGTCAGACCGTCACTCCCAGCACACCATATTCGTGAGCTTCTCCCATCAACGCATCATCCGTCGACTGACAACTGTGCACAGATACCCCGCTACTTCCAATTGCGTTACCTACTCTACCATTTCCAGTGGGTCACCTTATCACCTTTGCGCTCTTTTGCTGATCTCTCATATCGCGCTCGCAGACGGCATCGATACCTCCATCTACGCCGTGACAGCTACTCCGTCAACACTCACCGGCGGCTCTACCGTCGCCGCACAATCAGTAGAGAGCACCTCGCAGTCTGCTCCTAGCGCAGCTGCCACGTCAGGCTCCAGCGCCGCGTCCTCTTCCCGGTCAGCTTCGGCTTCAGCGTCCGCGTCAGCATCATCGGGCTCAGCTTCAGCGTCAGCGTCCGCGTCCGCGTCCGCTTCTGGCTCTGGATCAAGTTCATCTTCCGCTGCGTCAGGCAATGGAGTCGCGGCGTCCGCTTCCGCAACCACTTCGAGCAGTGCAGCGGGACGAGCGTTCGGCGGAAATTCAGGCGTGTGGAACTATGGGCTGGCGGTTGCTGTTGGACTAGTTCTGGGCGCCGCGACTCTTGCTTGAGCCTTACGTCCATTGTCAGTCTGTTAAGCAGTAAGAGGAGAGCAGGAAAGTGAGAAGTTTCGGGGGTTTGGCCAAAGTCGAAAGGGTTTAGCACCTCACGTTGACACTCTGTATGGCGAAGGATCCTTTTCTGCTTCTCGCCAATCATGGACTATGCATTGCCTTTCTCAGTTGTTGCGTTAAGGGACAATGAGCCGAGTCTGGGTTGTGTCACGGAGCTTACAACCTATCACAAAACCGGAGCTTGAGCTGCAGCGCACCTTAACAGATAGAAAACAAGCGACTCCCCGACTGAGCGCTTGCATCTGCCAAGCTGAGGCTGGAGCCGGACCAAGGGCAAGGCCGCTGTCGGGCTTGATGGTCTGCCCTTTGATGCGATACAAAGGGACAGGCTCGACCTTGACCTCTCCTATTCTTATTGCAACGGTTGAACAAGAGGGCGAACAGTGAATCGATGTTTTTAACAAAGGTTAACAAAGGATGACGCCACTGACTACACCTAAGCGGTTTCATCTGTTCGTAGTCTCGTTGATCTATGATACCCCGACATCGGGCGCGGTGACGGTGGATAAGTTCCATGAACGGACAGACGAGTTCGGTTGATGCAATGACATGGACAAGGCAATATACATAAGCAAAGCAGTGAAGACTTTGGGCCCGACCCACAATCCCCTTCCCACAGCTCAAATTCCTTCCAGTCCAATAGTCTCCGATATCTCGACACCATCGCTTGATACACCTCGTAGAGAATGTCGGCACCCACCAGCTCGAAGGGGTCCGGTCAGGTTCCACCGCATTCTCACCATCCTGCTGACGGAGGAGCCAGCAGCTTTGATGTCTGCTGTCCAACAGCGGGCTGTTCGCATGGCGGCCACTGCACGATCTCAACCTCGGATGAGGGGATGCTCCGTCGTTTATGTGGCGTACAGGCGTGGTGTCCATCTCATGGCTTGTACCCTTGGAGAAACCGGAACTATGACAGGTCTTCAGGCCTGCTCTCAGCTGGCACGCCCCTGCCCCTCTCGACGTATTTCGCTGACCGCAGTCATCTCTCCTTGAACTGGACACCCAATATCGGCGAGTGAGTCTCGTTCATTGACCCATGTAAGGGAAAGTATTCCCTCATGAGCTCCGGATGCAGCAATGCAACCGCTTGTGCTCGCATGATCGAATCCCTACTAACGCCGCCCAACCCTTTTAGCCTGACTGAGACGGGCCCGCCAGGGACACAGGGGGAGGCTCCAGAGCGGGGCTCGACTTTGATCGCGCAGCGATCATTGGATTGGGACAAGAAAACCAGCAAAAAGTCGAATCCTCTGCTAAAAGCTCTCTCCGTAAGCTGGTCGCCATTCGGACCTTTTGGCACGGCCAAGACGCAGTGGGGCGAGGACGAGACCTTCAGTATCTACCCTATTGATCTAACCTCAGCGCAGGGTTCCAGTCAAGGTGTCTTCCAGTATCAGGGGGGATCTTTCCAAAGAGTTGAGCGGAAGACGACAAATGTCATCAAAGCTGCTGCCAAGGCGCTTTTCCCACGATCCAAAGGTGAGTGAAAACATACCACTGCCACTTTCGCCGACGTCTTCGATGCCTCCAGCTTTCTAATGCCAAAGCACCGTGCGCGTTAGCCGGTAGTCCACCACAGTGGCTTCCTTACCAGCCAACTCCGAATGCGCTTACAGCCAAGACGCAGCCGTCGAATGTGGCACAATCGCACAATGAAGGGTACTCCGAAGGTTTCGTCAACTCGCAGAATCCAGGAGCGGGCTCGCGACACCTCCAGACACCGGTCGAACTGCCAGCGACCGAGTCATCTACTGCTCATACCAGTACCTTTTGGGAGAACCTGCAGCCGTCTGGGATCGACGAGTACCTCGAGACGGAAAGCTACGACTCTTTCAATCCATATCAATTTTCAATCGATTCACCGTGCACGAGCTCGCGGCACGCTCAGGTAGTCGCAGGAATGGGTCCAGCTGATGCAGCGTCGGTGCATTCCGTAGACTTTCACTTGAATCGGGAAGATGGCACCGCAGCTAAGCTAGATGCAGGAAATCCAAGTGCGACACACTATTACGATCCGGGCAATAACACCTACATCCCCATAGGCCAAAGTGCCCCATGGGACAGTGAGAGCGAGAATGTGAACCGTGCAGACAGGAAGGACAAGGGTAAAAATAAGGGTTGAGGCGCAGTCAATGGGAAGTATGTCCGAAAGGGTACGTTCCGTATAGCTGAGTATGGTGGAGAGACGGATAGTTACAATAGTGCTTTAGACTGCAATGCAGGCGGTTCATTTCTGATTGCATTCTTCTTATGAGGGTATTTGATGAATCAGGCAGTGCAGTGACACTGTTTCCTCGCCTCTCTGGAGGAGATGTCGAACAGAGTATGTGAGCCGCGATACAAAAAGGCAAAGGAGATAATAGGGGCGACTGGGCGCCTTGGTTTGCCGTACAGACCTGCAGTCAACGCCAACACAGCTTGCGATGTGCGTTCTGCCGTGTTTGCATCCGGACAATACTCTTCCCCTGTCGTTTGCCACTCTGCCTTCACCTCCCTGCTACCTCAGTGGACTTACACGAAGGCCAGCGAAGACTCAATGTTCTTACAAAGGATCCACGCCCGGACAAACGCTTCGACGGTCTTGTCTATTCGTAGTCATATCGACCTCTGATAGGCTGGTATGTTGCTCCACGGCCGTGTATACGTTTCAGGAAAGAAAGGGGCGAATGCTCCACTTTGCTCCGTACGTTTCTCTCCCCAGACTGCTGAGTATCATACCTACAGCATATCACCGCGTTCTCAAGGACTGCGGGTTCCTTGTGCACAAAGAGGCTGTCTGTCTTGACGTGTATCATCAGCCAAGTGGCTCTTTGCTTTGAAAGGATGTCTGCCTTTTGCAAGCATTCCAGATGTAGAATGTATCGGCGCTTTGAAAGCGAGAAAGAAAGGAGAGAAGTTGAAGACCGAAATCATCCAGCTTCTATGAAAGGCTCCATGGTGATGATGCCCTCTTACTGCAGTAGCCAGGAGTCCGCACCGTTCGACGCCCACTGTATATAACATGGTCCTCTGCAGTCGACGAGTGGCGGCATACAGTAACATCTGTTTTCTACATTTTTGCTATCGCTGTTAGAGCTTGACCAAAGTGAGTGAGTCGCCCATCTTATGCGAGTACTGAAAGAAGACACTCTACAGCGTCAACAACACCATCATCTGCAATATGGCCTCGATATCCTCTTTGAACACAGAGCAGGAACTGACGCAAAGGGTTGAGATCTACGATTCTGAGTATGATGATTTACAACTGTGCGCGAGACTTCGCTGTCCGAAGCAAGGATGTGCCACCTACTACGAGCTAGAGGCCCGAGCGCTCACGGACGATGGTGAGAAGATGTACGAGAGTATCTGCGGTGCGGCGGGGCTCACTTGCAGCGACCACGGCAATTTCTCGTGGCGAAACCCTCGCTGGACGCCGCAGGAAGGTGTCGAGAACACCCGCACTGTGCAGAACTATATCAGACAAGATGCGCACACCGAGGTCGGCTACAGCCCTGCCATCAATTCGTGAGTTGCTCCTTTCTGCCAGTCCACACGTTACAGTCTTCGTCGACTGTGCTGTGGGCTCGTCCAGAACCACGGTGTGATCGACAACTGACAAGACACCGCTACATGCTATCAGTCTCGCAAATGCCGACCCTATCATACCATGGATATACGGCGGGCCTCTCCTCATCGTCATGCCCAAGTTTGCCGAGGACAGCGCAAGCACGAATGCCATTTCTGAGCTTAATAAAAACTTGGTACTCCAGGTGTCATCGGATTCGATGTGGACGGAAAACGATAGAAAAAGCTTTCGAATCTACCCACTCAACATGTCCACCGATGTCATATCGACGAAGAGGTCTCGATGGTCGGTGACCAGTTCGGGCAACCCCAGTAGTAGCGCTACCCATCAGGCAGGATCGACGTCGTCAACCTTTGGCCAGTCGGAGTGAGTATGGCGTGCTTTGAAGCTGTGCACACCGCACATATACACGATGCTGCTTTCCATGCATGCCGAGGTTGTTCATGAATATATCTGAGATTCGGCTACTTCTTGTGGTCCAAGTGAGAAATACAAGTGCCACACTAATTATTGTCCCAATGACGATTGTGTTAGGAACGTTTATGGTGGTTTGACGTAGTGCTTGTGTCGATAGACGTGCGCTGCAAGTAGTTGCTTGCCAGTAAAGAAGTAGCAGTAGTATCCGAGTCGAACCACTTGTTTGTGCATTACTGCAGCCAAATCCATAATTCAGGCATGCAGTGTGCACCCTGTGGGCATGCGGGATGCCACGTTGTTGGGGGCGAATGGGATCTGCTGCTGCTGCGATAACGGGCAATTGACGATTACGGCAAAACCTAAAAACGTTTGTTGTCGCGTCTACTCAAAGATGGTTTTCGTCTCATCAGAGCTTTGTCTAGTTTCTCATCTATCCTCATCTCGATTGCCTTGACTCAAGTCCTTGAGCAGACGACCCACAGCATGTCAGAAACACAGGCGGTATTCAAGATTGCTCCTGGGGTGCAATCGTACGATTGGGGCAAGAAGGGCGAGGCGTCGTTAGCTGCTCAATTCGGCAAAGTCTCTGTGCCCGATTTCACGATTGACGATAACAAGACATACGCCGAGGTGAGTCTGCTCCACTACAGTACCACTTTCTCTGTCTGAGACTCATGGCTGACGCTCTATCCACGTAGCTGTGGATGGGGACGCATACGACTCTACCATCAAAGCTCATCTCGACCGACACATTACTGTCAAAACACGTCAAAGCCAACCCTGCATTATTGGGCGATAAAGTCATTCGAGAATTCCCAGATTCGAAGGACGGGGCATTACCGTTCCTCTTCAAGGTGCTGAGTATCGGTACGGCACTGAGCATCCAGGCGCACCCGGACAAGAAGCTCGCCGAGAGATTGTACGACGAGCGACCTGATGTCTACAAAGGTGCGTACAAGTCTCGATTGATATCTCCTCTCGTGGTCATGCTGATGCTACTACACGCGTGACAGATCCCAACCATAAGCCCGAGATGGCCATTGCCCTCACGCCTTTCCTGGCATTCCTCAACTTCCTTCCCTTACCTACACTCCTGCTCAACCTCCTCACCGTTCCAGAGCTCGACGACATTATCCCTTCTGATCTAGTCAATTCACTCGCCACTTCACTCACATTACCATCGACCAAACCAGCAGACCCGTTTCTCTTCCAACCCACAGTCTCCTCGCCATCACAAGAACAGAAAGATATCTTGAAAAAGATCTTCAATGCGCTCATGTCCGTAGACGCAGACAAGGTGAAGCAAAGTATCGAAAAGCTTGTAGCGCGTTACAAGGCTGGGGAGGAGGTGGCAGAGAATGAGAAGAGCCTGGTGGACCTGGCTCTAATGCTTAACGAGCAGTACCCAGGAGACATTGGAGTGCTCTGTGTCTTTATTCTCAATGTTGTCGAGTTGAAAAAGGGAGAAGCGGCGTTCCTCGGTGCCAACGAGCCGCACGCGTACATCAAAGGCGGTGAGTATTCACACCGCATGCTTCATAACTATGTGTGCTCATGGCCCAACCTCCGCAGACATCATCGAATGCATGGCAACATCAGACAACGTCGTGCGAGCCGGTCTCACGCCTAAATTGCGCGATGTGTCTACTCTCGTGGAGATGTTGACATACGAAGCCGGACCTGGCAACAAGCAGCTTCTCAAGCCTACGCCATTTGGGGAAGAGGACAAGTCGACATTACTCTACGACCCACCTATCGAGGAGTTCTCGGTACTGCTTGTGGAATTAGCTGAGGGGCAAAAAACTAGCCACAGAGCTATCGAGGGTCCTAGCTTGGTCATTGTCACTGAGGGCTCTGGTGAGATCAGCTGGGGCGGAGAGGACAAAATCGACTTTGGGAGAGGAGACGTGCTCTTCATCAGTGCCGATAAAGAAGTGCAATGGGAAGCCAAGGAGGAAGTGGAGGTGTTCCGAGCCTTTGTCGAGGTCAAAGAGTAGTCACAGCGTGACTGGTGAGACGATCTGTACATAGAGCCGGGACACTGGCTGGGCCAATCGAGTTGTTATATAGACCTGCATCCCTTCCGGTATCTTCTCATGCACATCAACAGAGGATAAGCACATGAGCAGATCTATGCATGCCACTGCTGAGCGCACACAGACAACACCTGTTACGTAAAAGCTTTGTATGGGCCAGGAGATAACGCCGAAAACGCCGTCGACTTTGTGCGCTCTTTTGAGAGCGTTTCGTCTTTTGCATTGTTCTCATCGTTGACAAAGCACTCTTTGGTAGCGTCAAAACCCGTTAGAACAACAACTCAAAATGACTTCTATGGCAGCAGCCCTTGCGGCGTCTCTGCCCGCTCCCGTGGTCAGGCAGCAGACCGCTCCTCAACCTACGACTAGTACCGGCGCCAAAGTGCCTCAGCGATTGGAGGGTGTTGTGGATGTTGAGGGTGCTAGGGACGTGGAGAGTGTCAAGCTCAGCTCATTGGTGAGTGTTCGGGAGCGTTCATCTCGCAACACACTGCTGGCACATATCAGAGAGCTAGGCGAGCCGCGATACCATGCTACAAGCAATAGACAATAAGCGATCGTCAAAGCGCGTCATGCTGATCACTGTGATTCCAGGTCTTCCTCAAAATAATGAAACACTCGACCGACATCCTGCCTGCGCCGCCAGCATCGACGCTGCAACAAGATCGAAATGCGCCCCCGCCCACGGCCCTCTCATCGCATATAGATTGCTTCGGCGTATTATTGGGTCTGGACTTGGACGGTGTTTTGGAGGTTGAGGACAGTTTTGCGCTTCCTGGTGGAGAGACCAGTCTTGGTGGTGAGTGCTTGCTCCCACCTCTATTCCGCTATTTAGCACTGCGACATGGGTGTCTGAAAAAGGAATCGGAAGGAGCGAGGCTCTCTCGCTTCGCTATGAGGGATGAGCTTGCACTGACGCGCTCGCTGGATTGCTTCTAGGCAACTCATACTCGCACCGCCTCTTGACGCATCTCCGAGAAGTCTCCACCCCCGACTCACCAGTCGGCATCTACCTCTCGACCAACAACGGCGGCTTCGCCACGCGTACAGCCATCGACCTTTTGTCTGCCGTTGAGACCGCTGCTGGCGGCAGGGGCAAAGCTGTGTTGATCGTTCACGATGCATCAAAAGCCAACGGGGGCGATTTGAGCGTCAAGGCTTGGAGGCTGAGCGACGGCGCGCGGGAGGTTGCAAAGAAGGGCAAGTGGGATGGACAAAGGTGAGTCCGACGATGAACGACTATTGCTACACCTTATTTGATGCTGATCATGGTTATAGCCTCACCGAGAACGGCATCACCTCGTCGACCCTGCTCACTCCCTTGCCACTGAGCCTGACCTCCCCATCCCTCATCTCCGCTTTCCTCTCTACCCTCACCACCCCTGAATCATCCACAACACCCGCACTCGGCTCATCGTCCGTGCCGCTCCCACCGACATTCGCACCCCTGCAAAACCCTCTTCCTACATCTCTTACTTCATACCTCCAAAACACCCTCGACTCGCTCACGTTACATAACCACGAAGCGAACAACGTCGCGTTCCTATCGCGTCAAATCGCGCGTGAGAAAGTGCGCCACGAGCAAACGATCAAAGACCGAGAAGAGGAGAATGCGCGTAGGCGGAAACAGGGCTTGAGCGAGTTCCCGTCCATCCCGGCGGAAGTCAGAGGCGGTACAAAGGAGCCGAGTCGGCTCGAGATGGTTTGCCTGGGCGGTGTGGTCGAGGGCTTGGCCAAGAACATGGGCGCAGAGGCAGGCAAGGGCTTGGTCAGGTCGTATCTTTGATTGCGGCGGACTAGTCAGCATGTAAGCGTGTTAGCTCGATGCCAAGTGGACAGAGGATGGGAGAGTGGTTCTTTCATCGTAGCGATAGGGCGGTATCCTGCGCTTTGTAGATATTTTAACTGTTCGGATCGCGGCATATGCATCCGGTCGTATCAGTCCCAAGTGAAGCGAATTGACTGACAATGGCTATGCGTTGCATTATTGAGGGAGTGGAGAAGTTATGCTATGTTTGAAACGGTGTGTGAATGCTGTAAATGCTGGTTGCTATATAAGCTACTAATGCTATGTAATTGATGCGATGCGATGCTAATGTGTTGATGCTGGATACAAACTAAACTGATCTCTCACTGTCTGATCGTGATTTCCTCCTCAAGATATCACGACCTGTCCTCCTCCAAGACACTTTGTGTCCCGTATGAGTCCGCTACCGAGACACCACTCTCCTTTCCAGATAGCGACCACTTGGCCCGGACTGACCCCGGAGAGGGGTTCGAGCGGTCGCACTACCAGCCTGCGCGATCATATATCATTAGTCATTAGTCGTGATCCCAAGATCCGCGGCCGTGGTAACAAGGAGAATGTGAAGAATGGACGTACCGCTTACTACCCCTTGAGCCTAGCCTGACAACAGCTTGAACAGGCGTCATGCGATGTCGGACTTGGATCAACAGCTGTTCGCCATCTGTCTCCTCGCCTGCGCCATTCTCGAGCGCAGTGCGGACTTCTTCAGGTGGAGAACCATGTATCCAGTGAAAGTCGCCCGTGTGGATCTCCTCGCACAAGAGCATGGGGTGATCGCTATCGTGCCACGCCACTTGATCAACTCTATCATTCTACCACTGTCACACTTCACATCTGCCAATGTAGGAGTCGATACGCACTGTCCAGGGACCACCATGATATCCAACCCGTTCTCGCCTACTCCCTTCTGAGCGACGAACATCGCCTGAGATTGATTGGCAATCTTGGCCCGTTGGCCTATGGTGTAGTACCATAATCCCTTGTGCGGGGCTAATTTCTCTCCGGAGGGGAGGACGAGATGGCCCGGTTCTGGCGGCGAAGTGTATTGCGCTGTCATCCAAATAGTGAAAATTTCCATTCGTCAGCGTCCAAAACGATACACTAGAGATACTGAAGTTGGAACGACGCTGCTCACAGATGAAATCGCCAAATTTCCCTCGCTCGCCGATGAAACATACGCCCATAGACTCCTCTTTCTTGGCATTTGGCAGGTCCCAGTGCTCCGCCAATCTTCGCACGGAGGGCTTGTTGATTCGTCCAAGGGGCAAGACCGTCTGCGCGCAATCGACATTACAATTTAGCTCGAGCTTCGCTGTGGATCCCAAGTGTTTGAAGATGTGTAAAGAGCTTCAGATGATAGCTCCATTCCGGCCAGTCATCTGCTTGACTGAAGAAAGTACGGACTCACTCTGGATAGCTGGCGCTGGGTCATTTGGGACAAGTAATAAGTCTGATCTTTCGCCGAGTCGGCAGCGCGAAACAAGCGTGCGTTCACTTGACTATCGGATCGGTCGACTCGAGCGTAATGGCCCGTGGCAAGGAAATGGCGCTTCTTGGGCGGTAAGAGATCCAGCAAAGCACCGAATTTGATTTCTCTGGCGGTAGTACATCCGGGATCAGCTCATACCCCTATTGTCCGCCATCATATATCGATACGGTACAAGCTCCCATCATTCGCGCTTGTAGGTAAGACACTCGCTGAACTCACCTATTACAGTCCACGTCGGGATTCGGCGTACCGCCGTTCTGCCAGATATTGACGGCGGGCTCGAACACTCGCGTCCAGTACTCTCTACTGAGATCCACCAGACGGATTTTGTCCTTATGAACACCTATATGGGTCGCGACGCGAAGCACGTCTGTCCAGTCTCTCTCCCATTCACAGGGGGAGTGGATCGACAAGCTTCTGCCGCTGCTTTTGCCGCTGGAGTTGGACGAAGAAGGGTATGCGAGGGATAGTCGTGGATTCGCACTCGCCCTCGGAATTGAAGGTGAGGATGGGTCATCAGAAGGAGATTCGGAGAGGAGCGGATCCCAGTTCCGCATGAAGACGACGTCTATCTCTATAGGCTGATACCGTTGTCAGCATTAGCTCAAACACAAGATATCAGCAGTTAGCCCACGAATTCAGATAGGATACGAAGAGTCGTAGCAGAGTCGACGCCACCTGACATGGCAACGGTCACTGACACATCGAAAGTATGATTAGCACCGACTATAGTCACGTTGAGGGTCGAGCGACTACTCACCATGATCACCCTCCCTCAAGCCTAGATCGGACATGGTAGGCATGAGTGCCCCCACCTCTTCTGTTGAAAGAGTATGTGTGCTGCGCGATCGTGCTATACTCGTTTTCGTGATTGGTATCGACGTTGAAGTCGAGCCATGTATCCGACGCCAGGATGATCGTATGCGCGGAGTGGCAATTACCCCATGTCTCGGACAAGATGCGGACATCGACGGCAGCAGCGATCGCAGTGGCCTCACGCATCGTGCAGCGCTCATCCCTCCTCGTACCCGTGCCCGTGGGACTACTCTCTTGTGCTACGAGTTTCCAGTGGGTGTAACGATGATGTTGCAAGTGCGGTGACTGAAAAGTCGCAGTGAGATGCAAAATTATCCATTGTCATATCTGCTATTGCTATTGTCAATGTTGCTGATCTTGAAACGCGCCGGTAGAAAACCCCTCAATGAAAACAAACCTTTCTTCAAACAGCAATCATTTTCTCTGCCCCTGTCTCCTCACGCATCTTGCTTGATTCTTCACTGCATACTCGAGTTCAGCTGCTCACCACACCCTCTTGCTTACCAGCATACCATATTAGCTCTCGTCGTACTGCGAACATCTCACACTTGCATCTTGGCACGACTCTGCCCAAAGTTGCAAGCTCGGAGGCACATCATCCAATTCCGATATGTCGAGCAAGACGCGAAAGCGCAACTCTACCGTCCACGAAGCAGAGCTTGAAAACGGATTCGCTCCTGGCTCAGCATCCCAAGCATCGAATTGGACAGCGCCGTGAGTCTCTCTCGGCCTCCTGCCTTCGTCTAACACCAGCATCACGCTGGGCATCCGCGCAAGGACAACGCTGATCACGCTATCATCCTTCTCCAGTGATGCCGCCGAATTCGCATCCCTTAAGCGATACAAGTACGTCCATCGGTCTACTGGTGTAGCATCACGAGGCAACGCAGCTGACACGCATCGCTGTCAGGTCATTCCTCAGTGAGAGCTCATCCTACTCAACACCTGCAGCATCCAAAGCTGACCTGATCGACACGATGAGCAGTACCTCCCACCTCCTCGTACTTTGTTGGCCAATTGTGAGTTGTCGACTTCGGCCCCCAAATCAGTCCTGAACTGGCTTCCTCCGCGCAAAGTCACGCTGACGCTGACGACTGACCTTCCCTCAGCGTGTGGCTAGCACATCATGGCTCCCATCTAGCCGATTACACACCACCCCCAAATGCCAAGAAGGCGCGTCGGGAGTCCAATAACTGTCATTCCTCTGCCGCTGATGGCAATGGCGATGATGCTTCGGAAGACGCGCAAGCCGCCAGCAACGATGCCCGCTGGAGGGCTGGTTTGTGGCTGGGGAAAATCATCGAGATCCGCGCAAAGGATACGTCTTATGTCTGGATGTGAGTTGCGCTTGACTCTCCCCTCATCGCTCAAATTCCGCACCCGATCTAGTCTGATATATGCTACCGTTGCAGTAAAATCCGGTGGATGTGTCGCACAGTCAAGGAACTGAGAGATCAGAGCATCAAGAGCGGTCTGTGCGTCAAGTCTGTGTGCTGCGGCTTGAATCGCAGCTGACACTTCACCATAGTCCCAAGGGCAAATTCGGCGGTCGGGAAATATTCCAGCTCGGAGCAGAGTTCGACGCACTCCAACCCGTCGCGTCCGTGGAAGGTGAGAGATCATCCGTTTCAAGTGCAACGGCGTCATTGACCGTTTTCCGCATCCATAGCTCACGCCTCGGTGATCCTGTATGACGAAAGTAACCCCATGCAAGAACCCTTTGGGGAGCGAGATATATTTTACAGATCGGAAGCGAGGACAGTGTCGATGGCAGAAGCTGAAGAGGTCTGTCTCGCCCCTTATACCATTGTCGCACAAAGTCACTGACGCAACACCACAGCTCGACATTAGAAAACCAGCGGCAAAGGGTAAAGGTCGAAAGGCAGAGCCAGTACCGGATACGATCGGGCATCTTTTTGTAAGCGGCGAGCTTGCAACAAGTAGAAAACCAGCTTTGCTGACAACCCCTTTGATAGCCATTTGTCAACCCGACCTGTTATTGCGGCGACGGCTATCTGCCGCTGTCAGATCATACCGAACCCATGGCTTTGTGTTCCAACACAGGTGCGTGCATTGCCGACATACACCTCAACATGTCGAGCTGATTCCCATCTTCCGATACAGGCTGCGGCAAATGGTTCCATATGGGCTGCTTGGACTGGAAAGCCACTCACCGCCGCACGGCAACAGACAGCTATAAGGAGTATGTTCGGACCTCCGGGTTGCACTTGCTCCACAATGCGGCATCCTCGAGTGCCACACCGTTCACTGGGCCCGACTCCAAGAGTGGACAAGCTAAGGGCGAGTCGAACGGGAATGGCCACAGCCAAACAGCAGCGGCTCCCGAACCATCTCCAAGCGATGAGATGCCTGAAATTGACAGTCACACGCTGGATAGATATGCCAAGATCGATGGCACGGTCCCAGTGCAAATTCGATTGAGCGCTGAATCGGCAGTCTCTCGAGGCGACAGATCGGCTGGTATTGTTGGCAATGCGAGGAAGATCGTTGCAGCTAGGGAGATTATCGCGCTCAATCGACAAGTCCAGTCGACTGTCAAGTCGCCGGGCAAGGCGATAAAGACTAGTCCCAAGGTCAAGAAGGAAATGGCTGCGTCGGCCACAGCCAAAGCTGAAGCAGGGATCGATGGCGAGATAGCTGCCCATGAGTCGCCCGAAGCCCAATTGCTCAGATTGATGGGACAGTGGCACGAAGCGTATGACCAAGACGAGCCTGCTCAGCCCAGAGCTGTCGTCTGGCTGTGCCCCAGCTGTCGCCAGGCGATGTAATATGACCTAAGCGTGTTCGGGGATTAGCGAGGACGCGAATCGGATCAGCATTTTGAGCGTATGAGGGTGATGGTATAGCAGAGGAGACGGAGGTTGTTTATGTGTATGTATATATGGAGTGATGTAGAGATGGAGAGATGGCAGAGATGGCGAAGCTGGCAGAGCTGGCAGAGACAGGCTGGAAAGTCAAGCGCGATCAGAGGAATACATATACAATGCTCGATCTACAACGATTGAAATGTATAACGCGAGTGTCGTCTTCACAGCTTTTGACGGAGTTGCGAGGGGACGGGCCGTGTGCTTCCTACGACTGAGATTCACGATCTTGTCTACACTCTGATGGTATGAATAGGACTGGCTAATTGACTGATGCAGGACAATATGAAAATTGCGTATGCATATGGAGACATCCGTACCCTACCAAGATCATTAATGTTGTATGGCATATCAAAGGGAATACCTGAACTCTGGCCTTTCTCTGTCTGTCCTGTCGACGAGAGCTGCCGAAGAGAACGTATGAAGATTGTGGCCATCTTCAGGATGACTCTTGTCGTTGTGCACGGAGGCATCATGGCCTGGCGATGCCGATGACGGTGTGGCATAATCGCGTCTCCTGTTTTCCGCGATATAGAGGGCTCGCAGAACGAGGGAGAGCGCGGAGGCAGCTATCATACAGACGATGACTGCGATCCAGGTCGAGCGGTACTTGATGACTTTCTCTTGAGCGAAGACGAGGTAGGCAGCGATGATATTACCGCAATTGTACCCTACGAAAATGACGCCGGATGTCACTGCTTTCTTGGTGGATCCGGCAGTGTTTGTGCTGGCCAAAGTGAGCAAGAGGACGTACGGCGCGCCGAATGACTAGGTATAGATCATATAGTCAGTGCGCGAACCAAGCGTGTGCAGGAGGAGGAAGTCGACGCGGACGTACGGCGACGAGGTAGTAGCCTATCAGCGGACCGGCCCTGGGCGTCCACGGCGCGAGCCAAACGACCAATGCTCCAATCACCACCGGGATGCACGAGAGGGGTAGGAGCTAGCAACGATATCTAGATTCAGCCCAGTCCTGGTGGTGCGAGACAGGACGTGAAGATACTCACATAAGTGCGGATATTGCGGTACTTATCGGCGAAATAGGAGAAGAAATAGATTGTGACGCAGGTGACGGCTCCGCCTGGGATCAAGAGCGCGGTGGATTGGAGCGAGGTGTACCCGAATCCACTGATGATCTTGGCTCCAAAAGCGGTCACGGAGCCGTTACATATCTGCGGTCGGCAAAGAGCATTGGATCAGTATTCGTAATGTCGTATGAGAATAGTGATAATATCGATCGACTCACGTAGATGCCTGCGCCCATGAGGAAGTAGATGTACGTCTTGATATCCGTCACAGCCTCGATGACTTGTTTGCCGCTGATCGGCTGGCGGTCTTTGAGCATGGCGTTCTCCTCGAATCGAGCCTTCAAGATCTGTTTCTCTTCTTCATTGAAGAACCGTCCTGGTTCACGAGGCGATGCGGGGAGTAGGAAGAAGATGACGAAGGACCATGCGATGGTTAGTGAGCCGCAGAAGAAGTAGAGCGCTTTCCACGGATGCGCCATGGAGGTGTGTCCGAGACCGTAGTTCACCACACCGGAGAACATGGAGAAGATCTGAAGTCGTCATTTCTGTCAGTTAACACCGACGACTGTTGACTGATGACTGGTGAGCTGAGTGCGAGAAACACTTACGCCTGTAGCGGAATACCAGATCCCGAGCCGTGTCGCCTGCTCGTAGGGCTTGTACCACATAGCAGTGATAGCCACGAACGCAGGCGAGACGGCGCTCTCTGCCAAACCGAGGAAGACACGCTGGACGACGAACCCCTGATATGTCGAGCAGACAGTAGTGAGGATACAGATTATCCCCCAAATTAGGACTGATACGGCGGCGGTCTTGGCGAGGGGTACGCGCGCCAAGAGCAGAGCCCAGGGTAGGACCGCGACGATGTAGCCGTAGTAGAACTGTCGTTCGTTCGAGTCGTTGTCAGCGAGATGTCGAGTATGCAGATACACGGTGAAAGGGGAAGGGGGAGAGATGATGCGCTCGACTCACAGCGGCGGTAGCGGTAGAGTACCGCGTAGTGTAGGTAACACCCTTAATGGTTTGACTAAGCTCGAGATCCGCGAGGATACCGAATACCGCCGCATTGCCTAGAACAGCTTTGTCGTAATACTATGGGGGAAAGGCGCAGATAGAGATCAGCATATCAATCGCGCTGAAGAGGAAATACGACATATGAATAGCACTCACTTGAAGTCCCAGAGTGACAGTCAGGATGGGCATCAAGAGCCAGTCGACTTTGCGCACCAACCGTTTCTCGGCCGCCTCGCGATCCCCATGCGAGACCGATGCGCCGGTACTGTACTCCGCTGCCACGCGCTCGCGATCGAGGGATGATTGTTCGCTCATGGCCGATGATCGAGGGTCGATAGCGGGTCGAGCGAGTCAGGTACTAGCGAGTAGGGAGAGGGAGGTGTGGAATGCGGTAACAGGACCAGTGGCTTCATGAACTAGCTTTTATGTGTCTTTGTATCTTGTAAGCTGATTGTCGGTGATCGGCAAGGCGATCTGCCATAATCGCGCAAAGTTCAAAAAGGACAAAAGTCGTCCGGAGCTGAAGCAATGGTGTCTTCTTTTTCGTTGTACTCGTTGCACTTGAAGCAGCGCAGCGTCGTGAAGTATCGGTGTTCGTGCAGTCCCTCTGGCCGAGGAGCAAGGAGCTGACGAATGGCGCAAGACGTTATTGTCACACTAGAGTTACAGTATAAGTACACATGTATACAGCTCAGCTATACACATGTACAGATTACTTATACAGATATACGGAGAAAAAGCGATGACATGGTCAAACGACATATTCTTATCCGCCTCCGCTCCGCCCAAAATAGCCAAAAACCAGTCGATCGAGATCCGAAAAAGGAAGCATAAATCGATACAACGTGGCACAGCCGGACGCCCGACTCCGAGATCCGCAATCACATCATTTGCGCTAACAGCCAACAACCCATTCCTGCTCTCAGCTCCGCTCCGACCATCGTCATAAATGCTATAACGCTACGCCAGCTCCTCCACGGCGCTGAAGACTTACTCAGACTCAGACTGAATTCGGACCTGCGTACCGCATGGGCATGTACTGCTTCCTGCTTGCTGCTTACGCACTTGTAGTCATAGCCATGCGGACCGTCTTAATGGATACAATGCAATGAGCGAGAATTCAATGATCTTGCCCTCGAATACTTCCAATCGCTCTATCTAAATATCACTTCCTAGCAGCGTACTCATCATGGCTATCAAGTACCCTATTGCGCAATGGGATCGACCCGAACCTACCTCGCACAAGCTGGATTACGCCGAGTTGACCAATATCGACTTGTACAAATTCGATTCTGAGCAAGGCAAAGCCGAGCTAGTCGAGACTATGAGGTACGCTATACCATATCCCCGTTTCTTACCGTCCATCCAGTAGACTGCCGTTCCCCAATCATCATTTAAATTCTGACATATCGGCCAATGGGCACTGCAGACACGCCGTGACAGACGTCGGGTTCTGGATCGTGACTGGCACCGGATTCAGCGAGGACGAGATCGAACGTCAGTTCGCTATTGGTCAAACGTTCTTCAATCTGCCTGCGGAGGAACGTAATTCGAACAAGTGTGATTTCGCCAATGGCGGTTATTTCGGGTATCGCGGTGTGAGTAGAGGACGAAGCAATTTGTTGTAGTCGTGTTGGTGACTATGGCTGACGGATCATCGCAGGCCTGGGAGCGGACGATCAACGGAACGGACGTCAAGGACAACATGGAGCTCGTCAACCTGCCCAAATACACTGACGATTACTCGGACTTTGCCCGACACGCAATCTTCAAAGAGCACCAAGCTGTCATCGCCGATTTCTCCAGACGATGCTGGGACAACGTCGCCAAGAAGCTCTTCCGCCTATTCGCGTTAGTGCTCGAATTACCCGAAAAATACTTTGTCGAGAGACACCGGTACGATCGTCCGTCCCAGGATCACCTGCGGTATATGTTGTATCACCCTCGACCGGAAGAGGACGATGCGAAATGTAACAATCTCTGGTCATGGGCTCATACTGGTAAGCAGCAAGTTTGCCCATATAGACATTCATATGTAAGCCAAACTAATCAGCTCGCACCGTAACACTACTCAGACTACGGCTCGTTGACCCTCTTGTTCTCGCAAACCGTGTCTGGCCTCCAGGTCATGATGCCCGACGGAGCGTACAAGGATGTCAAGCCCGTCCCCGGCTCTATAGTCGTCAACGTCGCCGACACTTTGTCCTTCATGACTAAGGGTGAGCCATTAACCCAATGAATACATCGTTACAGCGTTTTAGTATTGGTCGTGTTCGATTCGCTATGTCTTTAGGCTACCTGAAATCAACGATCCACCGCGTGCACCGGCCCCCGCCCGACCAAGCGCACATCCACCGTATCAGCGTCGTGTACGGCTGCAGACCCAATGACGACTGTCCCGTCGTCGTAGCTCCTTCTCCGGTCTTATCGCGCTTAGGACTGATCGGGCCCAACGAGCCGAAGGAAGGCGATAAAGACGTGGTTACGGCGGGAGAGTACGTGGCTGAACGAGTGAAAGCCGTGCATGCGGGTATGACGTACGGCACTGCGCCGGGGACCAAGTTCAAATTGAAGAATCTCGAAATCAAGGAGAACTACGGTGCAGAAGATGATGGCTCAGTGTCCATCTAGATCGAGAGTTGATTACGACATTTGCTCGGAGTGTAGAGGACAACTTGTATGCCGACATGGTCGGTACGTTGAATGTACAGTAGCCTATTGCGAATTCTGGATTTCTGGCTTTCTGCATCATATCGCCGTGGCAAAGTTCCCTTGAAACCCTCCCATAGCGAAAGATGCGACGGCCTGCGTAGGGGGTAAGATCAGTCACGGAAGCCATCGTTTCTGATCCTGATGATGATGTACAGAACTCACAGCTTCCCAATCAGCCGTCGAAGATGACCCGCCTACTGCTCCATCAGGGACATGACCATCTCCCGTCCCCATTAAAGCGTGAGAGAAGTTCCAGCCCACCAAGGTGTTTTCGCTCGCAGACTGACCAGCGGAGAGCGAAGCAGTCGTACCGCTCAGAGGCGCAAGACTGTCCTCTGGCGGACCACCAATGATGATTGTTCCTTCAGGCAGATCTTTCACCTCCCTAGCAGCTTTCTGGGAAGTGACGAGGATGTCCCCCTTTGGATGAAGCCGATCACGAAGGAACGCTACGCCCCATATTGGCGTTTCGGGCAGTCGGTTCAGGACGCCTGGAGTAGGATTCAGGCCGCGAGGTAGGGATAAGCCGCTCGCTAGCGCAGGATTCTGCGTGGCGAGTTGCAGCAGATTGAATAGCTCGAGTTGCTACCGAGCGGTACTTCAGTCAATACGGTGCCCTTTGGGTATCGGAAGGGAAAAGTACAAGTGGATTAGCGGACATACTGTACCTGTCGGCGAAGCGGGAGATGGCCGTCGGGTATCCGATCCAACCACCTATCTACAGCCTGCTTCTTCACCTTGTCGAGTGACTGCGCAGCTTCCCATTTGCGCCGTCGGGCCAACTCGTGATACTGGATCAATGCCGATATATTGAGGGCATACGGGCCGCAATCAACAACATCGACTAATCGCTGAACATTGTACGTCGATGTATCAATCAGGCCTGTACATGGCAAAAGGATTCGTGTCGAATGGCGCTATAGTCCACATCGTCGGACGGCGGAGAGAGAAGCTCGAAGAAGCGAAAGTCCTTTGACAGCCTTGCTTCGTTAGGCGAACAAGTGCATGTGCGAGTCAAGGCTACTCTGTGGAGGATAAGAGGTGAAGAGCTGATGCGGGCATGGGATAAGAATGCGAGTGCAGTCCTTGTGAGTGTCACAAGTCATTACTCGACGCAAAGAAATTCACTCGTACTGAGTACTGATGACCGAGTATGGCTCCAGTTCTCATTAGACGGCAACGCGCTATACCTCCTTGCTCCTTCAGCTGACGAAGAAGCACAAGGACAAGCACAAGGACAAGCACAAGCACTGTATCAGATATGGACGCCCTCAGCCGCCGACTGGGCGGATACTCAGAACCTTACTCCCATCGTACCGACTCAAATCCCAGTTATCGGGAGTATACACGACGCCGTGCACGTGGGTATCACGCCGCTGAACCACTCTCATCTGATCGCTACGGTATCAAATGTTCGTCATGCGGGAGGACTAGTCTCAGGATCAGGAATAGGATCAGGTGTAGGGGATCTATGGGTCATTTCGCATAGTCCCGGAGAGGATCCGGCGGACAACTACGAGCAAGTGCGCTTGACATATCTCACTGGAATACAACAGTGGTTGGACGAGTCATAGTGGCTGGTACTACGGTTTTTCGAGTGTTATCAATGCCAAGGTTGCGTGAGATCAACCCATCTATACAAACACGAATGCCAAGATTCTCATTGTCCATTATCTTCACTTTCCACTGTCCTGCGCCTGCGCCTGGGATCATTCGGAATGAGACTGGTGCTTGATGCTTGAGATCATTACAACTTGCAAGGGCTGGATATGCGCCGAGACCGAAAGTTATTCTCCGAGACCGAGCCGTGTTTCAGACTAGCAAAGCGGTGTACACTTCACATAGAGTAGTACAAAGAGTTGTAGGGGAGCAACCCATGCATGTGATCCTAATCCTTTGTGAAATTCACGCCTCATCACGAGTCACCTCTGGAGACTTTGCTGCATGCATGCTTGCGTGCAAGTACTATGGTATTTCGGTACTCTAGTGGTAGTATTTGATGACGTTTGATCGTGATGCGTCTCAGGGATGATCACAAGCTGCCCAGGGGAATCAAGGGTATTACGCCGCGTTACAGCATTTCACCGTTGGGGAAAGGGGGAGGGGGAAGGAGAGGCGCGAGATGAGAGTGAGACGGAGTACAAAGGAGGAAGAGGCTAATGACGCGGGGGCTTCCCTGTTCACTGGTTTTCACTGGATTTCACTCCTTTGTTGACTGCAGTACTCGTAGTAAATGGATATACTCTGCTACGGAACAGCAGCAGCAGCAGCAGCGGGACATGCTCGGTGCAAATGGGGGACTGCGCTGCGCTCGGCATCCCTTCGGTATCACGCATTACATTACGATGCATACACGGTACGAGTCGTGGTTGCGTAGTAGCCAAAAGCCAAAGCGCAGTACTCCGTCCACGGTCTAATTCAGGGTGTCCAGTAACAGTGTACTAACAATACAAACTGGCAAACTGCGGGGGGAAAAGGGAAAGGAATTTTCACCGTTGTTATTTATTTCCATTTGATGCAAAGTCACTGGTATGGCTGCACTGCTGCACCGTAGCACCACCACCACTGCACAGCATAACAACTGTTACTAGTACAGCACTATTCAATACCACTCATTCAACTCCAATGCATCCTTTACACCACACTCTCTTTCAACACTCACTCTCACATTAATCACTCTGCTGCATAGACAGACACGACTCACTCGCTTCTCTCATAACACGTCTCGCTTCTCCGCCTGCTCGCGAGTAATCACCACCACCGCCCCGCTCCCTACACCCCACGTTCTTTTTCTACAGCCAAGAACTCTTTAATTCCACCGAGCACCTTTTCAAATCAAACCCGCTCCGCGCCCGGCCCTCATCCCATGGCACCTCTGGAACATGAGTACGCGTCTTCAGAGGACAGTAGTCAAGAGGACTACACCAGCTATGGAAGCTCCGAAGACGACCTGGAGGGCTACTACAAAGAGTATGACCCGGCGTGGACATCGACACTGAAACGATCACGCTCGCCCTCACCATCCGTCACCACGCGAGATCCTCTCTTGGCAGCTTGCGCCGTAGTCGGTCTCCTCACCACGCTGCTCTTGTTCCGGATATACCCCTTCTTCACCACTGTACACGCGTACATCGGTTTCGTCGTCGCGTTGGTGCTGTGGACCTCAGGAACGTGGATAGGGGTCATATTCGTCGTACTCAAAAACTCGGCTGTCAACAGACCGACTTGGTCAAACAAGCGCAGAGTCTTCTTGGCATTGTCAACCATCTTCCTCATCTACTGGGCTAGCGCAGGGTTCAAGCAACAAAGAGAAGAGCTTCCCGTCTTGTCACGGATGGACGGAGATAGACCGGCACGGTACATGATCGCTGCGAACTTGTACAACAACGAAGCAGTGTTGCCTACATGGACAGACGAACTCCTCAAGCTGTGCTCATATCGTAAGTGTTTGCCTTTGAACCACACCACTGCCTAAATCAAACTACTTTTGGCACTCTCACCCCGTGTTCCACACTGACATCCTTTCCTGCACAATAGTCGGCGAAGAGAACACCTTCATCTCCGTATATGAGAGCAACAGCCAAGATCACACCAAAATACTCTTACACGAGTTCCGTTCAACTTTGACAACCAGAGGCATTCGCCATCGCATCATCACAGAGACCAGCGACGACAGGATCTGGCCTTACAACACCTCGCCAGAACGGATAGCCTATCTTGCACGAGCAAGAAATAGGGCATTGGAGCCATTGCAGAGCGAAGACGACGAAGTCCGACTATCGGACTATGACTCGTTCACCAAAGTCTTATTCCTCAACGACGTGTACTTCACCTATCAAGCCATCGTGCGGTTGATCGCGACGCGTGTAGGCGACGAGGAGGAGCCGGATTATGATATGGCCTGCGCCATGGACTTTGGTGCTTCAGGTGAGTCACCGGAACACCAATCACGGAAAATTCCTTGACTGATCAATTACAGGTCTCTATGACACCTGGGTAATCCGAGACGTCTGCGGTGCACCTTTCAGAGCATTCTGGCCGTACGCAAAGGACCCACAGACAGTCAAACTCATCAAGCACGAAGAGGTCTTTCCCGTCGCCGCGTGCTGGAACGGTGCTGTCGTTCTTCCAGCTGCGCCATTACTAGCGCAAGTGAGAGAGTACAGGGATGAACCAACGCGGTTGAAGAAGCGAGGATGGAAGATGGTGGACAACTGTGAGTGTTACAACTGTGTCTTGATATCCCGATCGACACGACTAATAAGCCCGCCCCACAGCCTCATACCCCACATCACGCATGTCACCCTCCCTCGAATTGCCTTTACAATTCCGCGAATCCGGAGTTGAGGCATGCGATCACAGCGAATGCTTCCTGCTCAACTACGACCTGCATCGGTTGTACAACACCACCGAGCGACCACCTCGCATATACGTCAACCCCTCTGTGAAGATTGCGTACGATGAGAACTGGTACCAATGGCATAACGGCGTGTTGCGAACGCCTTTTGTTCGATGGTGGCTTGGTGAGTCCTTCGTGTAACTAAAGTCATCGGCAAGTGCTGATTTATTCGTAGACGGGTGGGCGCGTGGTGTACCATTCAAAGCCGTCGACTGGATCTGGGAGGCGATCTCAAGACGGCGGAGAGATCACTGTACATGGAGTGCGCTAAACCGACCTGCACGATGTCCGGTACTAGCCGGGCCCATCGACAGGCCGTGGTCAGCGTAGCAGAGCTATAGATGTGGTTTATGAGGTTATGGATGTTTGGAGGGCCGAAGTACTCGCCCCCTTCAACATATGCGTGCTTGTCGACGTTGTCATTTGTTTTATATATCATATACCCTGTATCCCGGCCATACCACCTCTTGTCAAGTGAGTCAAGCGTTTTGCGACGGCGACAGCGAAGAAGTCTAGAGCTGACGAACTGCGCAGTACATCGATACCTCTGCATGCATTACCCATGAGTAATGAGCATACGTTCCACTTCGATTTCATCATCGGGACAAGTGCCCGAGCTTTACAGAATTATAACATACTTCGATCACCTATACTAACTATCAGAGCTATATGGCCATACTGACCTTTTCTTTTGACTACTAGATCCTCGTCTGACCCAACACAACACTGGCCAACATACGTTGCTCACTGCTCCGAGCCAGACGTACGCTCGTAGTACCAAATGGGGAGCGTGGTATTACAGCTCGACGAGCCGGTCTCGTTGACTGGCTTGAAGACGCTGTTGCATCATGGACGAAGATCAGCGAGTGCTTTAAAGACTCGGAACGGCAGAGTGGAGCGTGAAGTAAGGAGTGAGGTGCAGAGCGGGTAGTGAGGGGCGAGGAGGAATTCGGAGGAATTAGGAGGAGATAGGACTCACCCGTCCTGAGGCCGACCGAGGGAGTGGGAGTAGTACCATACCTCGTCGAGGATAGTGTGGTTGGTCCCGTAGCACCCGAGCTATCAGAGTATTGCGTGAGCTTGATTCCACTTCTTTCAGGAGATATACCGATACACTTATATCGAGAGGAAGGAGAAGAAGAGAGAGAAGAGAGAGCGAAGAAGAGAGAAGAGGAGGAACTGACATAAGGCACAACACCCGACGCGTCGGCGAGGACACCCTGGATCTCCGCAAGCGCATACGAGGTGGTATTACTAGGAACGATCCCGGCCTCCTCCAACCATGTATAAGTGGGGTACTGGATCTGCGCCCGGACGACCGACTCGATAAAGTCGATTATGGATGCCTCGGTGTCGTTTGCGTACTCTAGGCCGTAGCAGTTGGGCGCGGAGCCGCTGCCTACGTCGTATGTCGAGAAGCAGGTCTACGATATTCCGTCGGTGTCAATTCTTGATCAAGTAAAGCAAGAGGAGATCGCCGTTTCGGGACGTAGGAGGGACCGAGGGAGGGGAGAGGACTTACGGCGTGCTTGCTGAATTCTGATCACGAGGTCAGCTCGATATACTCGGGGCGGATGATAAACGGGTACTCACCATGCTGCCAGAACGTCCAGTCTGCTGAGCCCTATAACAGGAGATGTCAGCGCCGTAAGAGCTGGTCTTGATCCGTTGATTCTACTACCAACCTGGCTCTTCCAGTACTTGTTTATGAACGCAAGGAGATCGTACTTTGCGTATTTGTTGAGAAGGGGGGTGATGACATCCCCACCTGTCCACGCTGGGACTGGAGTTCCCGAGGCTGTGCCTGTGGTCGTATTAGGAGACGGGGACGGGTCGTACTGTCTCTCCAAATCGCAGTATTGGCCTGCGGTAGAAGCAAACTTCTTAGTTCATATACGCGTAGCTGGATATCTAGCATAGAGAGAAGTGAAAAGTGGGAGAGAAAATAAGAGTGAAGAGCGAGGTGGAGAGTGAAACCGTGGCGCACCATAAGACCCATCGCATTTGTCAGGCCAGAGACCGTGGATCCCCCAATGGCCTTTGGGCAGGACGGAGCCTTGGCTCTCGAGCCCGGTGTACTGCTGCGTATCAGTATACGTATATCTCGGCACTGTCAATGACGAAACCGACTCACCGTGTCCCAGTACTTTGCGACGAGAATGATCGGTCAATCAGTACAATCAATGGCTTACGCGATAACAGACCTCGCTCACCTGCGCGACGAGGACAAGACCTTGGACTGGAGAACAGCACGTGTCGAGTATACTCGTAGTGTTCTCACACGAGTAGAAACGAGGCTCGATGGCACAAGTGTGATTATCGTATTGCCATGCGTTGACGCCGGAGAGCGCTAACGCGAGCAGGACGGGCAGGAGAGCTAGCATCGTAATGATCAGTATAGCTGGATGAGTTGATCGATTCTGCATTCATCTTCCAGGTCATTCCACTTATACATCGCTGCGAGGATCAGAACCAGAATCAGAATCGCTGATCTTGATCATCAGCCTCGTGCTAGTCCACGACTCATGCATACTGTACTCCACACAACGTGCGTGTGGTTTGTGCGATAGCTTACATGCGGACCATCATGCATATGCATTAGCGGAGCGTATCTATATACCCGAGTACATACATGCATGCATACATATGAAGCGAACACATGCGTCCGCATGCACGTGCGATAAGGAGCACAAGGTGTACCAGTACGAGAGAACGAGAGAACGAGGTACAGGAACGAGGAGGTAGGGTGTACTTTCGAAGACGGGAGAGCTAAGTCGGAAGTCATCTGGCCGCGGCGCCTGGCCTAAATCACATCTGTCCTTCTTATGCCGGAAAATGACCGCTGATATAGGCTTCTTGAACGTACTCTACTGAAGCTACTCGTGCAGGACTACTCGTCTTCCAAGGCTCTAGTTGAACAGCTCGGGATCCGCTAGTACCCGCTCCATGACTTTGTCCTGGAGGAACAGTCTGACTCTCGCGCCTGTTTCGTACCACCGTTTATTAGTGCTAGTATGATCTGCTCCAGAGCCACCTTCACTCTCAACATCTTGCTCCGCCGCATCCATGATAACGACCAAGCCGTCTATAGCCCACATCTGACTAGTAACACACACCGGTCGACCAGAGCCAAAATCCACATCATAGCCTCCACTGCCCAACCAGCTGGTTACCATGAGATGGGTGTTACCCATGAAAGCATGCCATTCGCGTATTGGATCCAGTGCGAAGGCATAATGATGCAGTAGCGCTGAGATAGCTGATGGCGTTGCGCTTTCGACTGATCGACGGATTGTTGTAGCGATCTCTGATGATGACTTAACCAGAATCGTTGAAGCAGGAAGACTTGCTGAGAGAAGGATAATCGGACTTCCTCTGAACGATGGTTCAAGACCTAGTCGTTGTCGTAGTCCGATACTGATCGACATCGAGGACGTTGCCGCATTGGCATCATCAAGAGGGAATTGTCTTGCGCGCACGACGACTTTCCACAGATGACTCAGTAGCGCATCCAACTTGGACACTTTACGTCCATCCTGACTTGCGCGTTGCCAGATCTGCTGAATCTGGGAAGGAGTAAAGTCAAACAGGTGATCTTTGACAGGTTTCCCGTACTCCCACGATTTCCAGGGTACAGCTTTACCTCTCTTGCTATTCAGTTGTTCGTCGAGGGATACGATGGACGGGTGAGGGGTGGTCGGGGAAGAGATCATGGGCGGTTTGTCCGCTTCCGAAGCCCAGAAATCTAGTGCGAGTCTAGGCAGCTGCTCAGCCGTATCCCTCAATTCTTCATCTTCGCTCTCCGCATTGATGTTGCCCGCTGCAAACGAGTCTATTTTGAATGGGTCCAGCGGCCTAGACGGGAGTGTGATGGATTCGTCGTTGAGCATTTGACGATGAACTGAAGCCCAATCGCGCATAAAGGAAGACAAACCCGCAGCATCGGCGAGCGAGTGATGTAGTCCCACTGCAATACTTGCTCCGCCGCACGCGAAAATGGTTACTTTCACTAGCATACATGGCTTTGTAGGTGGGGCCGGGATAGAGGATGATGGGAGCGTGCGAAGGTTGATTAGAGATGCCGAAGAGGGGAAGAGATCGGCGTTGTTTATTGTAGCGTTATCGTATACGCCTGCGTGATCTTTGACTTGCGCAGGAAGGTGTTGCGCAAGTCTATCATCTCGCTGGACTACCTCGAACTGCACGCCTGGATCTCCGTCCTTGCCCCAGGTCAAATGCACACGCCCGAATCTCTTCGTATGATCGGATACCTGTCGCTGTTGCTGTACCTGGGAAAGTTCAGGCTCGTAATTGACCAGATGGAGTGTCCCGCACCATTCGGGATACGAAGAAAGTACATGTCCAAGCGATTCCTCTAGTCGTTCAGGATCGAATGTGGACGATGGACCAGAGGCAGGTAGTGGTGGGGAGAAGAGCCATACTGCGCCGCTGATAGTGTAGTTTGAAACTGCAGAGTCGAGGATTGATAGTGCGCACGAACCACTAGCCGACGGAGTGGAAGGGTGGACGCGCTTGGTGTGCTCGTACTTAGTCATCTGCGCTCGAATCAGCTCTTTACCTCATTGGCGGGCGACAGCTACTCAACGAGATCATCGCTTGTTCCTTCGTCTGTGGGGATATGGTTGGTAGAGCATTGTGAGAGAGTGGACATGCTCGGTCAATTCTATATATACGATGATGAATCACCTGAAAGTGGATCTCGGTCGCAGATCCGAGTCGGCGCGTGCTTACGTCGGATCCGACGACAAGATCGCGTGGGCTTATCTGGTTGCCGTGCTATGACGGCTGTAGTACACAAACGAAGCAGTATGCAGTATGTATCTTGCAGCATCATAGATCGGTGTTGCAGGTCAACACAAGCGAATCAGTCATTCATGCATGCATATCTTACTCTAATGTGAAATTCTGTATTGCACTAACTTAGTCAAATTGTGACTCAATTCTGGCTTTCAATCAAGTTGAATTTCCCCTTATCCAAGCTCTTCTTCCCGATCTTCACGCTCCCAGCCCACTCTGCGCCTTTACCTACAGGCACATGAACCTCTACCTCTCCATTATCGTGCAGCTGATACCGACGAGCTTCCAACTCGACATCAGCGTACTCGTAATCCGGCACGGTGACGTCTTCTGGCCCAAGTAACAAAACGGTATTTGGGCGTATGAACACTGGGATTGTGTCGAGCGGTACCTCCTTCGTGACGTATCGCGGTCCGTGGACTACTTCGTTAGTCCAGAAACACGTCCATGCCCCTTCAGGTATATAGTACGTGGCGGTACTATCGTGGAACACGGGCGCGACGAGGATCGAATCGCCCAGCATACTAAGTTCTGTCAGCCACAACTACCATACTACCTTCGGGAAAGAATGTTTAGAGACTCACTATTGACGATCGAGGTAGGCCGACGCCGGATCATCGGGGAACTCTAGAATCATACTTCGCATAACAGGTATGCCCGTCTCGTGCGCCCTGATAGCCTAGAGTACGGATCAGCACAACACCTCTCGCCCAGACTGGAATGATGCGACTCACTTGCGCATACAAGTATGGCATAAGCCGCAATTTCGCTTTGACCATCTTGGCAGTGATGGCCACGGCTTCATCGCCGTAGTTCCACGGGACGCGATATGATCCAGAACCATGTAATCGGGACTATACCATTCGCTCGTCAGCCCCAAAAGGTGAACGAATTAGACGTGATGGACGACTCACGTGCGAAGAGAAGAGGCCGAATGCTAACCACCTGCAAAACACTTTTGGATCTGGATGTCCTTCGAATCCGCCGATATCATGCGACCTACGCCAAACTTCAATTTAGCCAAGCACCTCACCCACTCGGTCTGGTAAGGTGGAAAGAGTGACTGCTCACCAGAACGCGAAACCAGAGGAAGTCAAACTAAGTCCCCCACGAACAGTCTCTGCCATCGCTTCGTACGTGCTCTCGCAATCTCCACCCCAATGGACAGGGAAGCGCTGTCCGCCCGCAGTAGCTGCTCGCGCAAATACAGCAGCCTCGTTGTCGCCGAATTTACCTTTGATGGCGTCAAATACACATTGGTTGTATATCTGCGCATAGTAATTGTGCATCTTCCACGGATCGGAGCCGTCGTGATATACCACGTCAAGGTGGGGCACACGTTCTCCGAAATCCGTCTTGATGGTGTCTACCCCCGTGTCGAGGAGTTTGCGAATTAAGCCAGCGTACCATGCATATGCCTCGGGATTGGTAAAGTCGACCAACGCCATGCCTACATCAAAATGTTAACACCATGCTATACAGGCGACTGATATTCGTACTCACCCGGCTGCCATCCGTCCCACTGCCATACGTTGCCGTTCGTTCGCTTGATGAAGTATCCGTTCTCAACTCCCTCTTTGAAGATGGCAGCACGTTGAGCGATATACGGGTTGACCCAAGCGCAGACCTGGACTTGTTAGCGCATACTCTGAGTCGAAAGTCAGAGAAGAACACACCTTGACATTGTACTCGCTCTTGATATCAGAGAGGTACTGCTTGGGATCAGGGAACGCCTCTGGATCCCATGTGAATGAACACCAATCGTATCTCTTCATCCAGAAACAATCGAGGTGGAATACTCTGACGGGGCAATTGCGATCCCGCATGCCTTTCAGCATACTGGATACTGTGCCTTGGTCGTAGGACGTGGTGAACGAGGTGGAGAGGTAGAGACCGAATGTCCATGCTGGTGGGAGGCTGTGCTCGATAACGGTATCGATATCAGTATCAGTAATGTAGGTCTTGTTTCGTCTGGAGAGCTGTGGGACTCACGCCGGTAGTCCTGTCAGTCGGACATAGTTTGCCAGCGCAGCTTTCATCGATCCACCACCGATGATAAAGTATTCGAGCGATTCTCCGCGGACGCTGAATCCGATTTTGGAGCATTTCTCTCTCCCGATCTCAAACTCGACTTCTTCGGCGTGATTGACGAACAGACCATATCCCTTCGATGACAAATAGAAGGGGACATTCTTGTATGCTTGTTCAGAGGAAGTACCGCCATCTTGATTCCATATGCTGATATTCTGGCCGTTCTTGACAAACGGGCCGAATCGCTCTCCTAGACCATAGATGGTCTCGCCGACTCCAAGAGTGAATTCATTCAACATGTATCGCACCCATCCGCCCGTAGATGCTTGCGACGTCGATACGTGGTCCCGAGAAGGCAGAGCGTCGTGCACTGTCGCTAGTGCTGTTTGAGAAGAGACCTGGCCCAGAGTCAGATGATGCGGCATATCGATCACCGCTTGTCCTTTTGGATCGACATTGGTCAAGAGCCTGTCGCCATCGCGAAACGTTAGACCGTATGCCCACGCAGCGGTATTCAGGTCAACCGAAAGGTTGCCAGAGGAGAACTTGAGGTGGTTCTCCGTCTTGTCCAACTTTGTCTTGGGCTTGGCTGGAGCACCGTCCGGGAACAGCTCAAAGTAGGGACCACGCGCGTTTTGGCCCTGTGTCTTACTCAGCGAGAGTACATGTTGTGACAACGCGCATCTGTACTCACAGTGTGATGTTCGACGCGGACCTTGAGCACATCGTTGACGGGCGAAGAGATACTGACAGTAAGCAGAGCGGCTGGACAGGTCAGCGCTGCACATCGAAATGACCTGACTCACAGTTCAGCGTATCACCGCGTGAAGCTACGTGTTTAGGCGCTACGAGTACTTCCAGTCCGGCGTCGGACTCCGAGAGGACCTCGACCACTTCTACACCTCCGAGGAAGGTCTGGCCTATAGGGCGATGCCATCTGACGTCAGCGTCGTCTGAGACCAGGGAGACTCACAACCCATCAATGAACCTCATGTTGCGCTGACGATCTGCTCAAATGTTTTATCTGTTCTGTCCAAGTGCACAGCTGAGGGCCAAGTCAAAAGCAGACAATGTTGAATGACAATGTTCACCGCAAGCGCGCCCTCTGTCTCTCGCCTGTATGACACCATCCACGCCCACCACGTTTCTGCATCGCATGACTCGTGCATGCTGAGCGATGGATAGAGCTCGGCTGCTTCGGCTCTTTACGAGTAGTCGAGTGACGAGATGCAATTATTCGGGTAAAATTGTGCTGGCGGACCGAAAAAGGGCCGAACGGACCGCCGCTGGATCAGCGAGCGTGTTGACAGCTTTGCTCTGGTTTTATGCTGCTTGACGGCGATGACAGCCAGATGGCCAGGCACCAGGATAGGCGCTTCTCGTCATAGCCGTAATGCCCAACGACGCAGCACGCGGGGCAACTGGGAACGCCCCTCATGGCCGCACCGATGCTATTATTATCGCAGACCTCCAATGCAACTCAGCCGAACCCATTCCCCGCGCGCCGCAAGGGTCATCGCGAATCGCTGCGAGATGCGAGTCACGAAACGCCCCGAAACTGTATCGTCGATAGACTTGACGAGTTCCGGCTAATTTTCTGTGTCCTCCTCCATGTTGTCAGTATCTAGTATGGGTATCATGTGTCTTGCGTGCCGATTCGACAGCGCTCGTAGCGGCCCGATTCGAACCGGCACATCGCGGATTCCGAACCAGGACGACGAGCGACAAATGGTCCGATCTACTTTTGCTTGCTCGAGACTTGTAGTTGAGACCCGAGACCTTATAATAGGCTACGGACTACCCCGTGGTGCCTCTCTTGCCCACCCACATCCGATATCCGCTACTCCACTATCCGTATTCGTCCACCATGTCCAGCGGCAAAGTCCTCGTTGCTGACAACTCCGAGTTGTTGGAGAAGCTCGACCACCAAGTCATCAACGATGCTGCGAAAGCAGATGCGGACGAGCACAAGATCTCTCTTCGCGATGCATTTCAAAAGCACAAGCGGGTGAGTCTCACTCGTCTTGCTTCAAATGATGCCGTCCGCTGATGCCGCCACAGGCCATCTTCTGGAGCATGGCCCTCAGTGGAGCGTGCGTTGAGCTGAACGCGCTGTAATCGCTGTTAGCTGACCTACCCCAGGCTTATCATGGAAGGATACGACGTAGTCGTCATTGGTTCATGTGAGTATATATCACACATACGCGCTTCAAAATGCGCACTCTCTGACGAGCACATGTAGTCTACGGACAACCCAACTTCCTGAAGCGATTCGGTGTCGCCGTCCCACTCTCTGTGTCGGAGAACGGCTACGTTATCCCTGCGCAATGGCAATCGGCACTAAGTAACGCCTCTTCCGCCGGTGGTATTCTCGGTCTGCTCGTCAACGGTTGGGCAGCGGACAGATTCGGTCCTCGAAAAGTCATGATGGTCTCGGTCGTTGCTCTCACGTGCTTCATCTTCATTTTCGTCTTTGCCAATTCGCTCGGTATGCTCGTCGCCGCCGAAGTCCTATGTGGTATCCCATGGGGTAAGTTCGAGTTCAAGCTCACTCCGCCAGAGCTCAACGCTAATGCACACACAGGTGTCTTCCAAACTCTTACTACGGCCTATGCGTCCGAAGTCTGCCCTATTCAGCTCCGAGGTTATCTGACCGCCTACGTCAACCTCTGTTGGGGTGTCGGCATCCTTTTGTCTTCCGGTGTAGTAAAGGCGACCATCCCCATCGCTAGCGACTGGTCATGGCGCATGCCTTTTGTCGTTCAGTGAGTTTCTGCCATCGGCTACAATTGTCATTCTCAGCTGACGATTTGGACAGATGGGTATGGGTCATCCCTCTGTTCCTGGTGGTATGGTTCTGCCCCGACTCGCCATGGTGGCTCGTCCGCAAGGGTCGTCTTGCAGATGCCGAACACAGTTTGAGGCGATTGACCAACCCCGAGCTGTTCTCCGAACAAGACGCGAAGAACACCGTGGCTCTCATGATTCACACCAACGAGTTGGAGATGCAGGAATCGGCCGGAACTTCGTACCCCGACTGCTTCAAGAAGACCGACCGTCGCAGAACCGAGATTGTCATGATGGTTTTCGCGATGCAGCTGCTCTCGGGCGAGAACCTTATTGGGCAAGGTGTCCAGTTCCTCCAGACAGCCGGCATCTCCACCAACCTCGCGTTCAGCTTGAACATGGTGTAAGCATTCACACCTCCCTTTTGACATATGTTATGTCCGCTGATGTCGTGTCACTCGCACAGCTTGAACTCGATGTTCATCATTGGCACTATCGTCTCCTGGGGTCTTCTGACGCGATTCGGCCGTCGAACGCTCTACTCATACGGAATGATGACCATGGCCATTGTGCTGCTCGTCATCGGCGGTCTCGGCTTCGCCAAAGGCAATAGCGCAGTCTACGCTATTGGTGCTCTCCTTATTATGCTCAACTTGATCTACAACGCCACCCTCGGCCCGATCTGTTATACGCTCATCGGCGAGGTCTCTTCAACGCGATTGAGGCAGAAGTCTATCGTGCTTTCTCGTATTGCCTATCAGGTGAATACCGTGTCTTCTACTCAACGATGGCGCAGAAATGGCTGACATCCAACGTAGATTATGAACATCATCTGCGGTATCATTGTCCCCCGGATGCTGAGCCCTACTTCATGGAATTGGGGTGCTAAGAGCGGTCTGGTAAGTGGTGATCACCCCTCCCGGAATTATGACTGACAACGAGCAGTTCTGGGCAGGAAGCGCCGGTCTATCAACCCTGTACTGTTTCCTGCGCCTCCCCGAGACCCGCGGCAGGTCTTACGGCGAGCTTGATATCCTATTCGAGAACAAGGTCCCCGCATGGAGGTTCAGCTCCACTAAAGCCGATCGTGAGTTATCACGTCTTCGAACACTCTGCGTAGAGCAAACCGACATACTGATCGCACTCATGCCTGACAGAATTCGTCACTGCCGAGCATATGGAGAACATGAATTCTGAGAAGCCAGAGATCTCCCACGGCGCGGAGCCCGCTTGGGCCCTTCAAAGTTGATTTGATCGATCCGCTCTATTGATAGTCAGTGGTGATGATGTTGCGTGAGGTACTTTGGCGGGAGCTTCTGCTCTATCTTGTACGGTGAAGTGATGTATCCTTATGAAGTATGTCCGAAAGCGAGTTGTCCGGAATCGAGTGTTTTGGGGTTGAGTATCTGAGCAAGCACCCGTCGTCGGAGTGGTCAGTGGCCCTCCCGCGTACAGCATCGTTCAAACAGTGGTGAAACCGGAACCTAGAGTGAGCCCAGTACAGCAATACATATACATATAAGACCACTACGCGAGAATCTTCTTGGCTTCCGGATGACCCTCCGGCAAACGATACTTTTCAAGCTTGACGGGGATATCGCCGCTATAACCCACGTCTCCCTGGGCTTCCTCTAGCATCCTGGTGACTTTGCCCACCATCTTCGCAATCCACTTATCGTTGATGATCCCGTCTACCACCGTCTTCTTCATGCTGTCCTTCATCCCCTTAGACAAGGCATGACTGAAATCCTTGATATTCGACATTTTACCCTCCATCGCCCCTGGCTCTTTCTCCAGTTCCACGACTTTGGTAGCCTTGACCAACGCAGCGATGAAGTTGAGTAATTCCTGTGAGAAGCACGCAGGGAGCTGAACATGCGCGCTGATGCGTACGTTCGCTTCGTCGTCCTCCGCTTGCTCCAATCTGCGCTCAGCCTGCACTTCCTTCGGCTTTCCGTCAGCTTGCGCAACGTCCTCCGCCAGCTTCTCCTTGTCCTGACCAGTAGGTTTCGGAGGCAGGAGATGCTCGTGATGCGGTAAGAGGTAAGATGGTATAGTGAAGCTCGCATCGGCGCCACCTAGGCGGACTACTTGGTCCAGTGAAACTCCATTTTCCAACGTTCGATAGGCGATAATGTCCGAGAACCGGAGCAGAGTCGTAATGTCGAATGCGGAGATGAACGGTACTGATGCAACGCCCTTGATGTCGTCGAGCTCAACGACAAAATTCGCATCAGCGAGCCAAGATAGAATACGTTTCTCCAGTTTTCGCAGTTCCCTGTTGTCTTCGGCGTAATCCTTGAACAGATGAGTTTGGAGGAGATACGATATCCATCGCCCTGAGCCTGCAGCAGTGATCGAGGAGATGTATACCGGATGGAAGTAGCTGACGGGCATTAGGATTAGTCGGAGAAGGAGTGGCATCCGGTGCATCAGACGACGGGCACTAGGCTTGGACAAGTTCTGCAGAGTCGTGACTTTGATAGAACGTTTCGGTGGGTGCGGTACAGAGGGGGTCGATTGCATTTTGGAGCAGATAGCAGCGCGAGAATCCGTTTCGACATCGAGTTGACCGATCTCGCTGATGACTTGTTTTCGACATTGTTGAATCAGGTTGGTGTCGTCGATATATTTTAGCTTCTCATCGTAGAGATCGCTAGCATTCTTGTCTTCCGGCGACAAAGTTCGGACAGAGTTCAAACCCGCTTTCGCTCCTATATTCTTCATCTTCTGACCCCGAGTCATGTGGTTCTTCATCTTCACCATCTTGGCACGTGCTCGGTTGCTGTGAGCTTCTGCAGCTTGAAGCAAAGGTGTCGCTTCCACCATGACTGCGTCTCCATCCTCGTCTTTGTCCGTGTCGGCTAGCTCGGCAAACGTCATCTCGTGCTGGCCGCCCTTGACATTGGCGTAACAGTCGCTAATCTCGATCCGACGGAAAAGGGCAATGGTGACTGTCTCAGTGGATATGGCGAGCTCTAAATCGTCCGCCAATTTGATCCCGACTTCTATACCGTGTGCAACGACCGTTAACGTCGATAAGGAGATGGTCAATCCACGAACGACCATCAGACCCTCGACATCAACATCGATCTCGAGAGCGGGAATATCGAAGAGCGAGATCGTGTCGTGGACGAACTGCAGCTCTGAAATGATCTTGCGGAGCGAGCGACGCACTGCTCGTGCGACAAAGTCGAATTGGAAGAGACAGACAAAGAAGATGGCGGCATAAACAAAGGCCGTGAACACTGCGTATAGCAGCCATGATGTCGATGCAACAGCGTATGAGAGGTTGAAGAAGGTTATAAGCGTCCAGAGGGGAACGATGGGAAGGACACGATGACCTTTTGATGCGCCGAGAAGAACGCAGAAAGTCAAAATAGGACTGCCTGAGAGTAACCATCGCAAAGGCCACCTCCAGGTAGCGACGGCCAGCACTACCGATGCGCTGAATAGCACAGGCGTAGCGGGTGATATCGGCTTGCCTTGAGTTGCCGAGTCCACAACATCCTCGCGAGGCATCTCGAGTGGGCTGCTTGACATCTTGCCCGTTGTGAGGAATCAAGAGAACAAAGGATCGTTGTCATAAGATACATCTCACGTAGAAAGAGAAAGTCAGGGACTACGGTGAATGTCAACAATGACGTCGTGAGTGTGTCACTGATCTGCGTTTACGTGATTTGATCCCGCTGTATCTAATGCTAAGAATGACAAATGGTACAGCGGCTTGGTACAATATCGACGACATTGAGCAACTAGCTATCGCTCACGCATATAACAGCAGTCCGGATACGAGCAGTCATCGGGATATCTGCATAGTATACATGTCCCGAGACATCGAACCTCTTCAACTAGTCTCACCAGGGACCGCCTCGTATTCAAATCCGTCATAATCGTGTATCACCTTGACCTTTTCGTTGCTTGCTGACGTAGGGTCAAATGTGTGACCGAGCCATTCAGTCACGAGCTTCTTTGCCAGTTCTACCCCAATGACTCTTTGGCCGAGACACAATATTTGGGCATTGTTGGATTTGATCAACCGTTCCACCGAGAAAGAGTCGTGAGCCGTACAAGCTCTTATCCCAGGTACCTTGTTGGCTGAGATGGCGACTCCGAGCCCTGCACATGCACGGAACGCCTCGTAAGCGTGATCTAGCTTCGGCTAGAAAGTCGAATATGTAGAAATAATGGACTTATCGACATACCCGTTCCGCAGACTAGTAAACCTCTGTCCGCTTCGCCTTTCGCTATAATCCTCGCTGCATCAACGGCAACATGAGGATATGCCGTCTTCTCCGGTTTACCATTAGCATCATGGTGGACTCCCACGTCTATAACCCGTTTAACCCGCGAGTCCGACTCGAGAAGCGATTTGAGAGTGGTTTTGTAGTCGTGCCCGGCATCGTCACAAGCCATTACAATGGTGTAAGGTGGAGACGCCATTATGTCTATTCGATTTGAGCGCTGTTGTCAGCGGGACGTATTTCAAGGAACTGAGTACGGAGCTCGGCGGGGTACTGTGCTCGCCACCCACGGATAAGCGACTCACTGTCTGCTTCAACCCACTACCGTTATTATAGTCTCCAAGAAGGCAAAAATGGTACTATCGTGATTTGCGGCCAATTGATCTTTTCTGTCAATTCTGACAAGCGCGAACGCGATCATCTAGATGCATCATGCCTCATGGTACTGGGCCATACCTCCACAATGCCTCAGCATCACAGCACTGCATTCCTCCGCGGATGGTCACGGGTGAGACTGAACAAGCATCGGGCCGAAAGAGCGAAAGCATCAATGATCGTTCCGGCCCGGGTCTTTGGTCAAGTGCAGTTTGAGGCTATGTCACGGGGTCATGTTATAGTGTTATGGTGAGCTGGGAGTCGTAAGCATCTTACCGGCTGCTACTGTCCGGAGAGTCAGCTCAGCCTATCATGCTGGGTGTGCATCCGGAACTTTGATGAGATCATGCAATGGTAGTAGATCAAGGTTATAGGCGTCAACAGCAGCGATAACCGTTGATACCTTGGCTTGGCCTATCAGCTTTTTCTGGGACCCAGCTCACTTTGCTACAACACTATTGTTAACCGTTACGAGTCACCAGCCATGACCGACCGACACATCTTCCCCGATCACACGACGCTCGTCTTCCGCTCACTCCGCGGTCTAGTCGCTTCTCATCCATGTTTATCCCTTATCCCAAGTCTCAAAGTCGTTTACCGAGCCGACCATGATCCGTCAAAAGTCTCGCTGATCTGCGGGGGTGGATCAGGCCATGAACCCGGCACAGTCGGTTTTGTCGGCAAGGGTCTATTGAGCGCAAGCGTTGCTGGCGATGTGTTTGCTAGTCCCAGTGCGCGACAGGTGAATGCGGCCATAACGCAAGTCGCTAGTGACAAGGGAGTGATCTTGATCATCACCAATTGTACGTGGTGCCTGTACTGCGAATACAGTATACGTGCTAAAGTAGATGTGAAATTCCTAAAGACACCGGCGACAACCTCCATTTTGGTTTAGCAAGACTCATGGCCCAATCGGCAGGAGTGAAGAAAGTTGAGCTGGTCGTTGTCGGTGACGATGTCTCGGTTCCGCGATCACGGGGCAAATACGTCGGACGAAGGTGTCTTGCCGGTATAGTCCTAGGTGAGCTCGGTCCGAGGCTCACTGGCCGGCGCTGACGTGACTTCTCTTGAGCTAGTCTGTAAGATACTTGGAGCAGGTTCTGAAGCCGATATGGAGTTCCAAAATCTCGTCACACTCGGAAGGTCAATCTCGACTCATACTGCTTCTATATGCTGTGCGCTCGACCACTGTCATGTACCTGGGCGAAGTGGAGAGTGGCACATCGACGAAGGAAGAGTAGAAATTGGCCTTGGTCTGCATAACGAGACCGTGAGTCTGAGTGACATCGTTTACTCTCCTGAAATACAGCGGATCTAATAGAAGACCTTTCGTATAGGGCGTTTTCAATATAGCGCAGCCCGGGCCTGAAGAGTTGATAACGAAGCTGCTGGATCTGCTGCTAAAGCAAGACGACCCCGAGCGGTCCTTTGTCAAATTCGAAGACGGAGATGAACTTGTGCTCTTGGTCAATAACCAAGGAGGCATGAGTGCACTAGAGATGGGCGCTGTGGTCGACGAGGTGCTGGTTCAGCTTGGTAGGTTGCATTCTATGCCTGGGTAGTAAAATGAAGAGAAGCTGACGTGACGGATATGGCTAGAATCACGGAGCATCATCCCTGTCCGGATACTCAACGGCCCATTCATGGGCTCAATGAATATGCCCGGCATCTCATTATCCTTGCTCAATCTGACCAACGTGTCCAACGACTGTCCATTTACCTCCGTAACCGACCTTGTCAGCTACCTTGACGCACCCCATAACTCTGTGGCATGGCCTGCGACCAGTACTATCTACCCCTTACCGGCGCACCTGAAGAACCGGAAACGGGAGGACGCCTTTACAGAGGTAGAAGAGGAAGAAAAGGAGATCGAATCCGGAGGTCCAAAACTATTGAGTGAGTACTGCGAGTGAAGGTTCACATTGCAGGACATTGACAGACGGTTTCAAAACAGCCGACTCCACATTTATACGAGAGGCGATGAAGCAAGCCGCGGAAAGTGTGCTGGCGATCGAGCCGCAATTGACACGATGGGATACTGTATGTTGCCTGGTCCGGCCGTTCACAAGTCATGCTGCTGATCCACTACTGCTTACGTCGCAGATTGTAGGCGATGGAGATTGCGGGGAGACCTGTGCTCTGGGCGCCAAAGGTGTACTTAAAGCGTTAGGCCAAGGATTGGGATCAGATGGTGATCTGGTCCGACTCTTCCGTGTCCTGACCCAAGTGATCGACGGTGAGTGAATTTTCTTACCAGTCGGAAGAGAGAGATATGGAGCTGAGCTTGACTGACAGACTCGATGGGTGGGACACTCGGAGCGATTTTCTCAATCTTCCTTGCCGGACTCACAACGGCACTGATACAGTCAGCCGAGTCGTCGCCTGATGAGCCCATCACACCCGCGTTCCTCGGAAGGATGACTGAGCAAGCATTAGAAGCACTCAAACAACGAACGGCTGCTAGGGTAGGCCATAGAACAGTTATGGACGCGTTAATTCCATTTGGGGAGACATTGGCATCAAGCGGAGATATGCGCAAGGCTGTCGAAGCATGTAAGGCAGGTGGAGAAGGGACGGTCAAGCTAGAAGCGAAATTAGGCAGAGCGACTTATGTTGGTCAGACAAACGGCGATATGCCCCCTGATCCAGGCGCTATGGCCTTTGTCGCGGTCGCTGAGGCTATCTTGAAAGCGTACCAGTGAGGGATCGAGTAAACATCATGATGCATGACGATGTCCCAGCATCTGGGTATGAAGTGACGGACATAGCCGAGCGCTAATGAACCATCGGTATATCATTGTAGCGACTGCCGTGTGCGCAGATACACCTCTCGCCGTACTGACATGACTGCTTGAATCATCGCAAACAAACATCTGAAATCGCTATGTCTACGCTGTGGGCTATGTTCGAAGCTGTGACGACATAATGGAGAACAAGACATACTCGTGGATCGACCCGGATACGGGTCACCTCGTACGCCAAATCACGTCCGAGCCCGGCTCAAGCTCACTGTACTTTAATACCCCCTCCTTCACACCGGCTGGTGATTACCTGCTACTATCGACGCCTACAGGTATTGACAAGGTTTCCACCTCATCCTGGGAGCTTACTCGCGTAATCGATATCGAACACACCTTCAGACTCTTGTTCACTGGCCAGAAAACCCGACTGGCGTATTATTCGCTGCAGCCGGATCCGAACCAGCGTGAAGGTCCGAAAGACATATGGGCAGTAGACGTAGACTCGGGACAGAGTCGACATATATGCCATGTCGAAGACGGCGATGTACAGTCTCTCAATGAGGACGAAACACTCTTGGCAGGAGTAAGAATGCTCGATGCCGAAGGGATTGCAGCGACTTTACAGATCAATAAACCGCGAGACCCAAAATTTGAACAAGTCGACTTTCACGCTACATGGCGCGACGGCACTCCGATGACTTACGCCGACGCGAAAGAGGTAGCAATGAATGATCGCCTCGAAGCGAGGATACCTATGGAGATCTTCGTTATAGACACATCGACTGGCGAAGAGCGAAGTGTTTACGGCTCGACAGACTGGCTGAACCACCTCCTCTTCTCACCCACGGACCCAAACCTCCTCATGTACTGTCACGAAGGTCCATGGCACAAGGTCGATCGGTTATGGCTGTTGCGACTGGATGAGACAGTTCCGCTACCCGTCAAGGTGCACGCTCGAACGATGAACATGGAGATATGGGGTCACGAATGGTTCTCGGCCGATGGTAGAACGGTGTGGTATGACCTGCAAACCCCGCGAGGGGAAGATTTTTGGGTAGCCGGCTACGACGTGATCACACAGAGACGAGTACGCTATCATCTCACCCGCGACGAATGGTCGGTCCACTTCAATTCGTCTGCCGACAACAAGCTGTTCGCGGGAGACGGCGGCGATGAGGAGATGGTCGCAAGAGCACAAGACGGGAAATGGATGTACCTCTTCAGACCTCGTCACATGCCCGACGTAGCTGGCATTTCCGCTACAGATTCCGACTCCCTCATACAGCCAGGATTCTTCGATGCGGAGAAGTTGGTCAACCTCGAGAAGCACGACTATCGTAGTGAACCCAACGTGATCTTCACGCCGGATCAAAAGTGGATTGTCTTCAGATCGAATATGAGCGGAGAGTTGCAGACGTATGTAGTGCAGGTAACGAAGCATGACGAATAGATGTTACATGAACGGCCGAAATATACGATGCCCATGTGGTGTAGTGAGGTTCAGGTTGATGTTGATGTGGATGTTTGATATGGCTCCTTGTGTGACCGTCCTTCCAGTCACGCGACGAGTCTCCAACTGATCTCGGCTAAACTGGGCGGTCAATCCTCCGCCCAGATGGTCTCGCTCCGAAGCAAACATGCCTCGCGGTATCATCGCTCCTTTAGGCAACTTGCGGAGTTATACAGCGAGTTTCCTTCCGGAGTGATACTCTCATATCGCCCCGGTCTCTGCCAACCACTTCGTCCCGGCCACGTCACTCATTTACGCCAAGACCCGAAACCAACTGCGACCCCACATCGGCGCCCCGAAGACAGAAGCAACACGGCCCCGGAATGATGTTCGGATCACACAACCGCCCTGCTTCTGAGAAGCGAGTCACAGAACTGGATCTCAAGTGTCTAGCCGTTGACGTATATATATTCTGGACATTGAGTTGATCGATAATGTCCAATCCAGAAACTAAGACAACAAATACGCATCTGTATCGCTTCCTGTCGTAATGTCGCTCAACGAAGGCAAGATCACGGAAGAATGGCGTGAAGGAGATGAGCAATCGGTCGATCCCAATCTAGTTGCCCTCGCCGCCAAATATGTCCCGGGTTCGCCAGAAGAAAAGGCTTTGGTCAGGAAGATTGACCTTCACATTGTGGTGAGTGTAACGATGTAGGAAGAAGGGCATCGATGGTGACAGATCTTCAACAGCCATGTATCTGGGCATTGTACACCCTCTCGTATCTTGATAGGGCGAACATTGGGTGAGTCGTGGTCTTCCAGCACCTATTGTGACATACGCTGAGACCACCTCGCAGTAATGCCAAGACAGGAGGGTGAGCTGCTAAACAATTACAAGCTGGAGCCGTTGCTGACAGCTCCAAAGTCTTCAAGCCGACTTCAAGGTAAGCAAGCTCTGATAATAACCTTGACTAAGCTGATACGACACATAGTTGACATCGGACCAATATTCGATCGTTCTTTTAGTCTTCTTCATCTCTTACGTTCTGTTCGAAATACCGTCAAATCTTCTGATCGCTCGGATTCGCCCATCGTTGTACCTCAGCGGTCTTTGTGTCCTCTGGGGAGGCGTCGCAGCGAGTAAGTGCGCGCCTGTCTACGTTTATTGACGATATCAGGCATGGCTGCTTGCAGCAACTATCGTTCTCTCGCCGCCGTGCGCTTTTGCCTCGGTGTCGTCGAAGCTGGTTTCGCTCCGGGCGTAGCATTCTACTTGTCTAGTTGGTACAAGCGATACGAGCTTGCTAGACGATTTTCAATCTACTACACCGCAACTGCGATATCCGGAGCGTTCTCGGGCCTGCTTGCCGGTTTGATTACAGGTCACCTTAATGGAAGACACGGTCTACAAGGATGGCAATGGCTTTTCTTGATTGAAGGAGTTGGCTCCTCCGGTCTAGGTCTATTTACCTGTGAGTCGGCCCAGTCGCCCTGCGATGAGCGATCGCTCACCCGCAAATCGTAGGGTTCTTCATGCCCGACTGGCCAACCACTACCAAATGGCTTACAGACGAGGAGCGCCTTCTCGCCGCCGAAAGACTCGCCTATGACGGTCTGGGCAACACCCAAGGTGCGACGGGGCACGTTGGCGAATGGCAAGCTGTCAAGATGGTCGTCAGAGACTGGCGCACCTGGATGTTCGCTGCCATGTACATGCTCTGCACCGGTGCTCAGACGATCCAATACTTTGTTCCCACCCTCGTCGCGGCGTGTGAGTGCATATGGTTCATCCTCTGAGAGTGATGCTGACTTGCTCGATAGTGGGCTACAAGGGCACCGCCGCTCAATACCACACAATCCCGCTCTATGCCTGCGCATTCGTCTTCATCCTCGGGTTCTGCTTCGCTAGCGACTATTTCCAGAACAAACCTTACTTCATCCTCCTAGCGTCCGCTATAGGCACAATTTGTTTCATCATCACCGTTGCTGCGACGAATGATACTGTGAAGTGTGAGTAGCAGCGATCTTCAGGATGGGGAAGGGGGCCATGCTAAACCCATTTCAACCTCAGATGTGTTCGTCATTCTTGCCTTTGGAGCAGTCTACGCGCTTCCACCTCTCACTCTAATGGTAAGTGGGCTATTCTCGTCGCTATTGCGGATCTGACACGATGCACAGTGGGTACCGAACGTGATTAGCGCACCTGCGCAAAAGCGAGCAGTGGCTATCGCGCTGGTTAACGCACTCGGAAATACCGCGTCCATCTACGGCGTCTTCCTCTGGCCATCTACCGATGCACCTCGATACATCCCGGGCTTCGCCGCGACTACAGTCTGGATGTTCTTGATCGGGTGTATGGCGATGATCATGAAGTTTTTGATCAAAAAGTACCCGACCGAGTCAATCAACCCTGAAGCGGTCATTGCAGCGGAGATTCAGAAGCAGAGGGCAAGAGGAGTGATTGTCTAGGTGCAGCGAAGGAGTGATTGCCGAACGGATGGCGAAAGAGGTCACGAGCGACGGGAAGGGGGTCTGTACAAATATCGACAGAGTTATCATCATGTATGCTTTGAAAGGTGTCATCTATGTTCTGAGCATACCGATCGATGTATATGAAGTGCATTGCTATCAGGCTCCGTCTCTCCCTTTATCTCTTGAAATCCCACACATCTTAGCTCTTGAGGGCTAGTACATTGTGAGACTACTTCTCACTAAGCGGCACGTATCTTTGGTTGCATTCAGCTGAGTAGACCTAAATACGAATGAGCAGGCAAATCATCTGTCACACGAGCGTTTAGTGAAAGCATGATCTAAACGATTCCAAGCACTGCTCTCCGTGCAAATTGGAAATCATGGGATTACGAACCCAAAGCGATGAAGCGCTCCTTGCCGTTGAAGCAGTAGACTCACAATGACAAGTCGGACCGCGGAGCCCGAACGCCCGAGTAGCGCTGAGCCCGTTCATGCCGAGATGTCAGGGCCGATCCGGATGTATGTGTAACCGACCGGACTGATGATCCGGATCTATAATCTCGGGCCACGATATTGATCCATTGCCTCTCCGGTGCCCACACGCCTCCCATTAAGCTTGAGTAGCAGTGCAATGGGGCCCTCGGCAGATTGCTGACAGTCATATATAGCTTTCTCGTCGTCAGTCAGTCGCTGAGTTGAGAGGTTCAAGCTGAACATCACGTCGAAGCAATCGTTTGACCCTCACAAATTCTCCAATTCCAGTAAGAATCAACATGACAGTCAACGGTACTTCGTCTCGTAATGTGGTCATGATCACCGGTGCGGGCGGATGGCTGGGCGGTATAGTGAGTGAACGACTCGCCGGTAGACTTAACAAATGCCAGGTCGTTGAAGAGTCTGATAGCTCGCCGAGACTCTCCTGTCTGACCCGCAAACGCCCGACGTCAAACTTATACTATGCGACATTGTCGAGCCCAGTGCACCAAAAGGAGCCAATGAGGTCATTACCAAGAAGGCCGACCTGTGCGACCCTAAAGAGATTGATGCGCTGTTCAAAACCGAGTTTGGAATACCGGACACCATTTACTGTTTCCATGGTATCATGTCGCGAGGCTCCGAGGACAACTTTGATTTGGGTGTGAGGGTGAGTCAAACCCTAGACAATTGCGCTGATGAGCAGGTCAACATCGACTCTATTCGATACATGCTGGAAGCCGCTAGACATAGCAAGGCGCCCAAACCTATCCGTTTCATCTTCACGTCGTCTCTCGCTGTCTATGGTGGACCACTGCCCGACGTCGTCACCGTAGACACCATCGCGACTCCCGAAGGCTCTTACGGTATGGGCAAACTGGTCTCTGAAATGCTTGTAAACGAATATACCAGGCGAGGATTCGTTGACGGCGTCGTACTGCGTCTACCTACCATTGTTGTTCGTCCCGGTGTCCCATCAGCAGCTACATCGGCTTTCATTTCGGGCATCATCCGCGAACCACTGAAGGGCATCGAAGCGATTTGCCCCATTGGCAACGATTTTGATTCGCCCGAACTCAGCAGGTTGGAAGCATGGGTTGCGAGTCCAGAGATCACAATCAAGAACTTTGTCATCGCAAAACACGTCCCGTCGGAAAACTTCCTAGCTCATACAAGAGTCGTTTACTTGCCCGGGTTTACAACTAGTGTGAAGCAGGAGCTAGATGCGTTGAGAGAGGTCGCGGGTGATAACGCGTGGAAATTGATCAAGTTCCAGGTAGGTCGTAGCGTTTAAGGCAAATCAGGGCCAATGTTGACCGCTCGCGCAGAATGACCCGCTCAACGCGAGGATCGTTGGCTCATGGCCTCGGAAGTTCGACAATTCTTATCCCTGTGGCCTTGGCTTCATCGCTGATGAGGGGGGCATGGTCCCAATTGTCAGACGATTCAAGGAGGCGGTTGACGCGGGTCTGGCTTAGTTGTCTGCTTATCGTACACGCGTTACGATCTTCTTCAGTCACATGCAGCCTTTGATGCCTCCCTCATTATGACATAAATTGGATGCATATACTCTCTGTATTGCCAGCTCCGATGCAGTAGGCTGCCATATGCGCACGGATTTGCTTCCGCCAATTGCACTCATCGCCCGGCTCATCTTTGATTCACCGCCGCTTTCTCGCTCTGCCATTCATTCTCGTCGACTGAGTTGACCAAACAACCTTATGGCCCCCTCGCAAGATATGCATAACGTCCCACAAGCGATCGCTGGAACGACAAGCACGTTGCAGCAAGTCGACCCTCTGGCTATATTTTCAAGCACGTCCTCCATACCGTCCGGGTCGAGTGCGCCGGACGAGCCGACTACACAGTGCGTCTTCTCCATTACATACCATTCCACCATATTATTAACATACGTGAGACTAGTAAACGACGCAAGAACTCTGTTGGGGATGATGGAGGGAGAGCACAGCTCGCTTGCTACTATTGTAGAACAAAGCGGATACGATGTAGCGGCGAGAGACCAGTTTGCCAGGTGAGACACCATACGGGATGCCTCCGGCTGAACAACACTAGGCTTGCGTCAAAGCCGAGGTCGAATGCGAGTGGCCAGCTGGAAGGCGAAGAAAGCGCACGAGAAAAGAGATGGAAGAGGCCAAGAAGAACGAGGATACGCACGGGATAGTCAACGTATGTTGTTATTTTGACCGCGGGTATATCAGGCAAACCCCTTACCAGTTTCTTAGAACCCGTCGGCGCAGACGACGTTCAATGCTTCCGACTTCTTCAACTTCCCTCCTGCGAACGACACGATGTGGTCCGATAGTCTTGGGTCTGATATGAACACCATGCTCTTCCCGGGTCCCTCGGAGCCGGCAGAGATGACAGTGTCACAGTCAATCACCAACGCTCTGCCAGACATCACGTTACTAAATGCATTGCGGAGTCAGACTGCCTACATCAATGGCGATCCAAAGGAGGGTCAGGATCTGGAATTGTACTACTACCGTTTTGTAAGTGAGGACTTACTGTTGTCTGGCTGACGAATAGTCTGGCACTACAGCTATATCGTGAGTCTAACCCAGAAGTATGCGACTGATCAGTTAGGCCTGGCGTGAATCGAATCTCCCTGAAGCTGCAACGGCGCGTACAAGATACACCAGGCGCACCTCAACCGGAAGTCGATCACGTTGTGTCAACACAGCTTCCAGCCGCAGACATCTTTGACAGTTCTGGCATGCCTCATCCTCACATCCGAATACCACTTTTTGACATCTTCTACAAACACATGTCTCAGCACTTTCCAAGCGTCAGCTACCAACGCATGAACGAGCGGTTCGAGTCTGGCACCATGTCAAACTTCCTTGCGAACTGTATCTGTGCCCTCGCAGCCCGTTTCTCCAAAGACGCCAAAGATTCACCAACTCAAGCTTGTGCGCCTTTCATCGCCAAAGCACAAGAACTAATCGTTCCTCTGTTGCACCTCCCTGCATATGATGTAGCTACAGGCCTTACAATGCTTGCTTGGGCCAATTTTGGGCAGAACTCGGAGAGTGGTTTATGGCAGTACTCAGGCATGGCTTTCAGGATGGCGGTCGATCTCGGCATTCACGAGCAATCTGAGATCTTCGAGTCACAAGCGCATGCCGTACGGACCAGACTGCTGTTTTGGACGATGTTCGTTACCGACCGGATTGTCGCCTTTGCAACAGGTCGTCCGACGACAATCCCAGAAGACATCATCGATATACCTCTGCCGGTCGACATGGACTTCTTCCCTGACCCATCACGCAATGCGCCTGGCAGGATACCAGAAATGGTCGAGCCAGTGCCATTCGTCCAGATCGTGAAGCTCATGATCATCTGCGGTCGGATATCGAACGTTCTCAACGGCCGTCGAGGTCGGGTACGGACGCTGGTCAGTGCTGCCGAGCCGCTTCCGGAGTTACTTGCTCGATTGCAAGAACAACTGGTCCATTTCTATAGCGGCCTGCCAGAGAGTCTGAAGTGGTCCAGCGGAAACTTCAAGCACCAAGAGTCCCGCGGTCATGGAGTGAGTGCGGTCGTACTGACCAAGCTGATAATCGCCAGGGCACATTTCTGAGTTTGCACCTGTGGGCCAACGCGGTGCTCGCGCTGGTGTATCATCCAGAACTGCTCAAGAGCCCTTCGGGAATGGATACGCCGTTGAACAGAAGCATGAGCCGGTCGATCAAGCTGTCATTAGCATCGTCACGGCAAATATGCGAATCCATGGTGTTTGCAGATCTTGTTTCAGACACTGCCTATGTGAGTACATCGTCTAGACACCATCGCTCATGTCAGATCTCCTCCCCGTTCATCGTGCAGCCGCTTTATGTCGCTGCGTAAGTCAAGTGGATTTGGAATGTACTGACGCTACAGGATGGCAATCATAAACGAGATGCGATCCGTACAAGGAGGCGTAGGGGATGTCCCAAACGAGAGTATAACCGACATGTTTCTCATTTCAGTAGCAAAGCAGAACCTTTCTGCCTTGTTCAAAGCCGTCGAGCGGATGGAGATTTACTGGGCCGGTGTCACCTTTGTTGCCAACTTGCTGGAGAAGCGTGAGTTCATCGATGTCGGGCCGCAGCTCAAACACCAAACAGGATCTGGTTTGGTTCGGTCCACACCGAGACATTCGCACAAAACGTTCATATCATTACCAGACCACGGGCTCCTGCGGCGATTCACTACAGGTTCGTACTGGGCGAGATTCTCCGCTTACATTCAGATCGAGACAACGTGGGACCCGCAACGGAGACTTCCTTGAGAGACTCCATAGCGAAAGGTGAAGGCCTAGCTGCTGGCTCAGGTGCGTGCCTCTGTTCACCTGTATCTGAGAACGCTGACCCGCCTTGTAGGCCAGCTGTGGTTGCCGGACTTCCTGACAGGATACACGGTGGAGAACATGTCATTCAGCCCCGTAGAGGGCTTCGATCTCGCTGGATTGCTAGCAGACGGGTTTAACGTGAACTCAGCCGGTGTCTTATAAGCACCGCAAGCGTCTGGCTCGATAGCAGGCGCGCTCCTGGAGTGACACGCGAGTGAAGCGCTCCATATGGCCTTGAATAACGTACATTGCGTCGATGCATACTCCAGGTGCTAGTCTAGCCGTGCTTCTCAATCACCGGATCTCCCCTTGCTGCAATTTCAGCGTAATAGAGCTTGGTTTCAGCGCATATGATCATGCGACCAGTGCCGGCGAACTGAAGAAGAGATTAGTCTGGAATTTTAGCGGTGAAGATGCGCGCTTACTTGGAAATTCGCGGCAGGGTCGCCTGTATATATCTTGCCTATAAGCTTCCCAGCTGGATTCCACACGTGCACACCATCACCACAACCAGCATACACGTTGCCTTTGGAGTCGCAGTGTACACCTATAACACGACACGTCAGTGGAAGAACCGTTCCTGCAACAGGATCGACCCACCATCGGGCACCCCAGGTGAAACAAATGCAAACGTTCTGCGATCACCCCAGTTTCCATCCTCATCGACTGTGAAGCGGTATCTGCGAAAACACTCAGAGATCGTGTCATACGGGATATCATCCACACTCACATCGACGCCGCAAGCGTATAATCGTCTGGGCTGAATGACTAAGCTATCGTCAGCTGACGCAACTACAGGCTTTTGGCTAACTCACATGTCCGACACCGGTATCTGCGACGTATGCGTATCGCCCATCCGGCGAAAAGGTCAATCCTGATGTTCAGCACATTCTCGCCTCATACAAAACACACCATTGCATTTATGAAACCCGTCTGCAGCTACTCGTACTAAGCCAGTTCGCGGGTTGAATCGATACACTTGATTCGGCAGTGCTGGTGGAGGTCGGAAATCCTGCCAGTAGCCATACGTGACATCTGTAAAGTAGAGCTCATTGTTTCTAGGCGAGACTGCTATATCGTTGAGGGAATTGAACTGCCGACCAAAGTAGTTGTTGACCAGTACTAAGTGTCGAAATGCGCTCTGATGAGCCAGACCATTAGTCCTGCTCGTACGACGCACCTGTAGTGTTGTAAGGCGGTAGTGGATTCATCAAGAACATAGTAGGAGGTATCTTGTCGCCTTGCCCTTCCCCTAGAAAGACTATCTGTCCTTGGAAGTTGGTTCCACCTGAGCATCTCGTCAGCGACTCGTCAGGGCGATACAGGGGCTTATAGATCTTCACCATTGGGATTGATAACAGCAGGTTGTGCGTCCACCGTGACCACGTCTACCAACTGTGTGACGTTTCTCGTTCGTGCATCTGCAGCTTCTCTTGCCTGAGATAGTGAGACTTTCTGTATGATAGCAGATTTATGCAAGCCAGTTCCAGCCGCTTTAGCTCCTGCATTTTGGGCGAAGAAGACTTCGTCCGTCGGGGGATACCTACCAGAAGTTCCGTCAGTGTTTATCTTCTGGGCTTGACCAGGCCCACCATACGACGGCCTCGTGAAAGAGTGGATCGCTTTCAGATTCCGCTATCAGAGTAAGGGACGGATCACACCCGATGATCGAGAGGAAAGCATCGTCGTAAATGTGAAAAGGTCGCGCTTTGAGCGAATCTTGGTCCGATCCGATCGGAACAAACGGCTGAAGAATTCTCAGCGGGCTGCCCAAAACCTCCGTCACCTTGGCATAATACTCACAGTAGATCCATTGCATTCCGAAGGAGGTGAGACGATCGGTAGCGCAGCGAAAGACAACGGCGAGATCACTTGCGCTTTGCTTGATACATGATTGCGATGGCAGGGAGCAATGGCCCTATCTCGATCACTGGATGGATAATACCCGTAGCCAATTATGGTCGTGGAGGCAACAGCTGCAATAAGGGCCGCTGCATAGAAACCCAATGAGGACAATGAACGTCGCGAGGTCGAGCCCGGCGAAGTAGCTGACGCGATTGAATCGGTCACGATGTTATGAATGGAGAACGCGTTAGGAACGTGGAGTCAACGAAGTGATGTTATTCAGTTGTCTCGGCAATCACCGGCTGATTGGTAGTCGGTCATAGCCAAATAGCATATTCCTGTCACAGAATTCCGCGCCAAAGCCAAGGAGCATGGTCAAAGTACCCAAGACCCAAGTGCGTATGGTACCATACTCGATCCCAATGCGAGGACTTGCCCCCTGAGGTCACGCTCTCGAAGCCATTCGCTCGCTTTGAAAATGGCTCCATGTTGATGCTCGAGTGCTCTGACGTAAACCGCGAAGACTGAGAAGATTCAGGTACTCTTGTGGGGGTAGTTGATGTGGAGCATCATGGCTTGCGATGGCAACGTTAGGCTACGACAGCAGGCGGGATCTCAGGCTACAGCTGGCAAGGGGCAAGCATATCAGCATAGCGATATCGGATCTTAGGATAGAGCCGAAGTGAGGTGGCCTGGGAGCCGTTGGGACTGTTATCGTTCCGGAATAGTTAGATCTATAGTTCCGGGATGGGGCAGACATCAAGCTCCGCCTTCTTGTTGGCTGCCATGACGTTGCTGCCATGAGTGGAGGTCATCAGGATAGAAGATCATTCCGTGTGTGTGCAGAGCGCACAGGGGTAGCCCACTTGGGTGACAATTGGTCATGCCTGACCATCGCCGACCACAGCACTGTAAGGAGGATGTACGTCGCTGTTTTCGACGGTTTCATTAGGCAGTGACTCAGATGGATCCTCTTCATAGCGCTGTCCCTAAATCTACACGTCACATAATGCCTACTCCAACCAAACAGATCAGAGCCGAACATGGTCCTGACCTCAGGAAACGACCCGAGGTTCCAGCTAAAGCAGCTCCGGTAGGTTGTAACGCCGTATGTGATTGAGGTCATATTGACAAAACTCAAGGCCGAGGACGAGATACTTGTACTCAACACGATCCGATGCCTTGCCGCAGACCTATGTCAAGAGGTGTGGTTATCAATGCTCGTCGATGCTCGTCGCTGAGAGTTTCCTTGCTAACTCTGTTTAGTTCAACGGCGGTCATCCAGGAACCGTCATGGGAGCTGCAGCCATAGGCGTCGCTCTCTGGCGATACCACATGAGGTACAACCCTGCTAACCCAGACTGGCTGCCGCGCGATCGTGAGTGAGCTGAGTATGGTGATGTATCACATACTGATCACTGGGCAGGATTCGTGCTCTCGGCCGGCCATGCATGCCTTCTGCAATACCTCATGCTTCACTTCACTGGCTACCAGCAGTGGACTATCGAAGAGATTCGTAACTATCACGCGCCCACAATGAAGGGTATTGCGGCGGGTCATCCTGAGATCGAGTTTCCAGGTGTAGAGATCACGACTGGTCCGCTCGGCCAAGGCATCGCCAACGCTGTGGGTTTCGCCATGGCTGGAAAGAATCTAGCGGCCACCTACAACAAAGAGGACTATCCATTGTTTGATGGCAAGGTGTATTGTTTCACTGGCGATGGGTGTCTACAAGAGGGTGTCGGGCAGGAAGGTGCGTGAGCCGGTACGTGCAGTGGGCAATCAGTCTGAACATCTGCAGCGATTTCTATGGCCGGCCACTTCGGCCTCGATAATTTGATTTTGATATACGACAACAACGCTGTGACTGTCGACGGTAACATCGACGAGTGCTTCACCGATGACACTTCGGCCAAACTGAAAGCCACAGGCTGGGAGGTCATTGAGGTCTACGACGGCTCCAACGATGTAGGTGTCGAGGGTTTGCAGTGTTATGCTGTCCCGTGCTGATAATACCTAGCTTGCTGCTATTGTCGACGCGTTGGACAGAGCCAAAGAAGTCAAGGGGAAGCCCACCCTGGTCAACATACGCACTATTATCGGTCTCGGATCTTCCAATCAGAACACTAATCCGGTACACGGTGCGGCTCTCGGAGCGTCGGACGTTGTTCACGTCAAAAAGCAACTCGGGTTCGACCCGGAAAAGAAATTTGTTATCCCGCAGCAATGTTACACCTACTTCGAAGAATGCAAGCCACGCGGTGCTAAGTTGGAGTCGGATTGGAACACCCTGTACGCAAAGTACAAGGATGCGTATCCCACGGAAGCGGACGAGCTGGAAAGGCGCATTGCGGGCAAGTTACGGAATGGTTGGGAGCAAGCGATACCGAGCAAGGCGGATCTTCCCCAGACTGCTATTCCTACAAGGAAAGCGAGCGGAATCGTGGTGCAGGCGCTCGTACCGCAGGATCCAACGTTCGTTTCAGGCAGTGCGGATTTGATGGAATCAACTTTCGTACACTACAAAGGTCAGGTGGAGTTCCAAAAGGTAAGCTAAGTCTGTGCAATCTGTGACCAGACTGCTAACTATCAGGAGCCTTCAAGCGGTAGAGGCGACTACAGGGGACGACAGATCCGTTATGGCATCCGCGAATTTGCCATGGTTGGCGTCGGTAACGGCTTTGCCGCATATCACAGAGGCATGTTCATACCGTGAGTACATTACGCAATCAGGGATGCGACTGTCTGACACAAAAGCAGAATCATGTCCACTTTCTTCATGTTCTGGCTGTATGCGGCTCCGGCAGCTCGAATGTCTGCGCTGCAAAAGCTCCGCTTCATCGGTATCGCTACGCATGACGCAATTGGTATCGGCGAGGACGGACCGACTCATCAGCCTATAGCATTGCCTAGCTTGTATAGAGCGATGCCCAACTTCAATTTCATACGTCCAGCCGACGCCGAAGAGGTCATGGGAGCGTATCTGCTCGCGCTGAAAGACGAGAAGAACCCATCATTGTTCACGTTATCCCGTCAGGCGCTTCCCCTCTTGGCCGGTACTGACCGACAAAAGGTTGCGAATGGGGGATATGTGATCGTTGGCGATGAGCGCGACACCCCCAATTTGACTCTCTTGGCAACAGGCGGTGAGGTGTTCCGTGCTGTCGAGGTTGCGACAAGGCTGTCAAGCCAGAACTTGAGAGTCCGCGTCGTTTCCATGCCGTCTTTCAAGCATTTCGACTCTCAGCCGAAGTCCTATCGACGGTCGGTCATACCCGCAGACAAGTCTCTCATCGTCGCGATCGAAGCGTGGGGTCCATATGGATGGCCGCGATACGCACACGCCGGGTGCCACATGCATACTTTTGGGCACTCGGCACCCCAAGAAACGTTGTACAATCATTTTGGGTTCGGCATTGATAACCTGGTTGAGAAGATTGGCGGATGGGTTGAAACGAGAAGAAGCGGTGATGGGTGGAGTTTTCCAGGTGTGGGAGAGTTCGAGGAGCTCCTCCTGGGTACCCTTGAGCCGCTGGGCCATTGATGAGGTGTTGATGTTCCGAAAGCTATTGTTACTCGTGTTAATCGATGCACCGTGGCTTGCTACAAACAAGACGAATGCGTACTCTTTCAGCTCGATCGAGAATACATAGAATACTCGAACGTACCTTGCATGGATGTTTCAGTCGTCCATCTTCTCCTCCTCAATTCCGTACGTCGCCATGTCACTGCCCATTTCTTCCAACGTGAAGACTGCACTCGGACCTCCTCCGAAAACCTTGAGCGGGTAGACTCCACGGAAGACCAATCCCAACGACTCGCACACACGCCGACTCTTCATGTTGCGCGCACTCGTAAAGCCGAAAACGCCAGGGTAGCCCAGACCACCTGCGTCCTTTGCCCGGATTGCGTATTCGATCATGGCCTTGCCCGCTTCTTGAGCATAGCCTTTCCCTGTGTACTCGGGCAGCAGGGCAAAGCCGATGTCGGGAGCGGTGTAAGCCCTCATTAGGGATACGGTCCCGATCATCTTCCCGTATCCTTCCTCCCCCGGTTCGCGCAACGATATTAAGTATGGCCCATGATTGTTCTTGGTGAACTGAGTAGCGATATGTCCGTTGATGAAGCCCAGAGCCTTTTCAGGAGTAGTGATTCCGGTTTTGCCTTCACCCGCGATGAACAGCGGTGTGTTATATAGTTGGACGATGAATCCCGCGTGTTCTTGAGTGGGAAGGAAGTGAGAGATGGTAAGTCGTGCTGTGTCGAGGTGCCAGTCTGGCGACAACGGCGAAGCGAAATCGCTCATGATGCAGAGAGGAGTGAAGAGGGGGGCCGTGAACAAACATTGATGTTCAGTTTATCTATTAAAAAAGGTTTAGAAAGGACAACAGTAGCGACCCTGAGAGTCACGCGGGTCGAGATAAGAGACATCTCTCAGCGGCACGGTTCGAACCAATAAAATGCAATTGCTGCGAGGCGGCGTTCGAGTCCGATTCACAAACTCGCGGCCACGCGAGTCCATCCTGCTGTGCATACGGCCCTTGCGGTAGGATCGCCTCTTTAGATCGCTATCTGTAAAGATCTTCCATCCCCTTCCGTTAAATTCGCTTTTCCTTTTCTTCAATGGCCCATCGTCCGTCTCCGAAACAGCCCGCTTCACCGTAGCAGGGACAAGCTTCGGGTACTCGAGGTCAAGGCATATGACGCGAATGGAGATATCATCAACCGCCTCCGCTCCAAATTTGATCTGTCCCCCATATCTGCGCTCGCTTGATGCTACGTTGCGCTCTATCAAGTCCTTGTGAGGGTCTACTTCTCCATCCGTGCCGGGCCCGCCGCTGTCGCCGTGTGACAGAAGGAGTTGGCGAGCAACGCGGTCTGCGTCCAACAGCGAAATCATATGCTTTCTTTGCTTCCAAATACTCGGAGCCGGAAAGTTTCGTATGTTCCATACGCGACGGAACGATAACGTAGACTCTTCTGAAGTTGATAGATATCGGCTTAATGGAGTACGTCGCCGAGGTCTGTAATATGCTCGACTCAATGAAAAGCCTGTAATAGCCATCTTCACCGCCGTCTCCGCTAGCACGGAAGTCACCGTCTTCGCTGTGATCCTGGGGCCAGGGGGATCTTCGCTGTCTTCGCTGTCAACGTCGGCGTCTTCCTCATCCGACTCTCCATCCGAGTTACCCTAAGCTACGTGACTAAACTCCCCGTTCTTCTCGCTGACCAGTCGCTTGGCTTCATGGCGCGCATCCTCGTAGGTAGAATAACTGCTGTGTATCTCGGTAACTTCTGGCCCACCATTCGAGCTCGCATTATTGTGCACTGCATTCAATGAGACTTGTGAATGTATGCTTTGTGGAACTCACCCATAATGTGGTATATCACCTCCTCCTCCTCCATCTCAAGGGACATTGTTGTACAGCGGGCAGCGGTCAGTTCGCGTTGATAGTCCTAGTGAAAAGGGTCAGAAGAGAACGTGATTCGGCTATCCCCAACTTTCATAAATCCTACGCGGCTGTGTTCATCTCGTCAAGGATACATCCATCGTGCGACAGTGTGAGCGAACCTCTCTTCCGGTCCCTCCGCTTCAGAAACAAAGTCAAGCCGTAAACCCACAGAAAGATGGATCCATGTACTTTCTAAGATAGACTGGATGCACATTGCGCAGTATCATGAGCTTGCATTCACAATCGACGTCATACTAATTCGTTGCAATACGATCCACGATCGAAACAAACGTAACGTGATCCGGTACGCGATCGGCTAGCAACGTTAGCGGGAATCGACCATGGCTGAAGCCAGACGTCATATGCTATACATCGATGGTTCCAATACAAGAGGGGCCAGTAGGCTCATAATCCGCTTCTGATTGATACATCTCTTCGCCTATCACACCTATCAGCGTGAACAACGATGACTACTCAAAACTTGGTGCGTACGCGCAAATTGTCGCCGATGACTGACAGCTTGTAGAACACTGGTCCCCTGCGACAATCTGGCCACAAAGAGGCCACGGAAGACCATGCAACTGTCTCTCAAATCAACACCTCCGTGAGTCGTTGATCATCTGATCCTGACTGACTTGCTCCACAGGGCGACGGGGGCGATCCGGAGGCCTTGCTTAAGAACCGGCTGCTAAGCAACAGCAACGTCTCTCGGGCAGCTCTCTATGACGAGGATGACTTTCTCTGCGTTGCATCCTCTACCAAGCAATTCAACCTGGAGCCCGACGATGTCAGAAAGGTGAGCGCCCAGCTGTTAAGGGAAGCTAATGATCAGATACTGGACGGCCTCTTGACATTCGCGCGCCAGGGTGACCCCACCGTTGCCGGCGGTGCGGGTGAGCCACCTAAGCATCTGAGCATCGGGAGCGAAGGCAGGGCAGAGGTCAAGGCTGGAAATGCGGATAGCATCGTTGCAGAGCTTTCGGGCAAGGTGAGTGCTCGCGCTGCTTCATGTAGCTGATGCACCGCAGACACTCATAGCTGCCAGAACCGCTACATACGTCCTGCTCGTCGAGGCCAGTGACGACGCCAATCAGAGCGCATTGGAGACAGTCGTGGTGTCCTTCCAGGAGGGTTTGCAGAAGTTGACGTAAGTATGATGGCTTGAAATAGGTCAACACAGCTAATACTTCTCAGTCTATGATCATCGTCGATGAGATTGGTGGAAGACAAAGCACAGTGAAGAAGGTTCGAAACACATTATATGCATGCAATCATCACGAAGACGATCAGTACTCTCATGTCGCCGTTTTCCTCCTTCTCCTTCGCCGTTCGACTATCTTCAACGGGGATCGACATCGTCGCTTGCTCTCGACGGCGACGCAACTCTCCCTATTCCAATATCCATATCCGCTGACCTTATAGGCCAGCTTTGTGATCGATAGTGGTTTTCCTGTGCAGGGAGATGTCGTCTACCGACAGCGAGCCCTGGGATCGGAGCTGGATAGGATCTTGCGCTCGCGTTCGGCCTCGTCTGGCGCGTCGTTGAAAGACAAGCATCATACCGAAGATTCTGGCTGCGCCTAGAAGACACGCGACAAACACAAGAGTCACTGCCGCGCCGATCCATCCTGCAGCCAACTGACGAAACTATCAGATCACGCTGTCACGGTATCCAGTGCAGTCGCATCACTCACCGCACTGACTTTCCCCGCTGACCCCACCGTGACGGTCGCAACAGCGGACGAAGAGGTGGAGGTGCTATCGGAATCAGACCCTGGGTGTGAATTTCGGGTGTCAGGTTGCAGCTGCTCTTGCATGGCTAGCTGTGTCTACTCACAAATGGTGCTCGTGTTCGAGCAAGTGTATGATGGAGCGATGTAAGCGTGCTCAGACACCAATTCGATATCGGCACACTGATACAGCTTCGACCCAGCTTTTCAATGGTGAGCATGACGAAGAGCGATATATGAGGTAACGCACTATTGGACTTTGTGGCATATGCAATCTGCACTGTAAGTTTGTCTCCTAAAGAGAAACCCAACGCATCTGACCACGGAACCAATGTCAGCTAAGTCCAACGACACAGGCCGTTTGCTGCTAACTTACCAAAATCTGGCGTCGGTATGCACTCGTCACCAGCGGTCAAGCCGGTCAGCGCTTCCCATTTGGAGAAGTCAGTCTGTTCAGTGGGGTCTTCAGAGTCGGCATAGTTGAAAGAGATGTTCTCGACGTCGGTTTGCGATAGAACCCAGAAGTTTGCGCCACCTGGATGCTTACCTGTCAGCTGGATCTATGGGAGTCTGCGGATGTGTTTGCGTACTAAGAGGTATGTACGTTCTGTCATCGCTCACGGCTGCGCCCTGACATGGCCGAGTGCCAGCGACTGAAGAATTGTAAGTCCTTGGTGTCGGATACTACGCGCGAGCGGTTTAGCGTGCACCATTGCGATGACGACTTACGATAAAACCCATAGCGCCTGGCGAGGCCCAGGTGTCCCGTGATACAATCATGGCTTTGCAGTACGTGCACGCCAAAGCGATTGTAGCGGTTGCGAATAGAAGCATGAGCAAGAAGCGGGTTGTAAATGGGATCGCTGTGTGTTGTGGCTCGTTGCTATTGCGTGTCCGCAACGATTTCTATCTCAGTTTCGAGAGGAAATGACGATGTTCTCTGTTTGTCCGGAACGGCGAGCCCCCAGCCTTTTCAACTGCAGTAGACCGATTTGCGACTCTGTCATCCTTGCTGAAGCGAATGTACCCGGACCAGTCCGCGGCCGAGGCAGACGTAGCTGACAAATTCCAAAAGGTACGTCGCGAACAGACTGATGAAGCAAGAGCAACACCGCCTGTGAAATACACACGCTTCATAGGCCGAAAAGCAGTATTAACAGTAATGGAACGATATTCTCTCACTTCCGCCGGCGAAAACGCCAAGAACATGAGCGACCGGACGTTCTTCTTTGCGGCGAACAGCGGGGACCTTGCCGAGCACTCAGTCTCAGCTGCCGCGGGGCGACTTGTGATTCCAGCTGCCTCCAGCCCGGCTAAACGAGTTGATGGCGCTTTCTTGGCATTGTGCTAGCGAAATTTCTGTTATCAGATTAAACTGATCCCTGGAATTCGTAGCATTGGGATCGGCCGATGTGGCACAACCCATCAGTCAGACCACGATGTTCCCCCTACACGATATTGAACGACTGAAATGAGTGGAGTGCATGGACTTGACGAACGCAAACTATTCATCCCATGAACAAGTTGCTGCGGTGCACCCGACATCGACCGCGGCCCGTACCCTCATCACCCAGTTCGGCGAGAGACTGCTCCAATTGCTTGGCAAAGACCTTTCTAACCGAGGTGTTCTGGCGATGGGTGCCAGTTCATCGGCCGTGGCTGCTCTTCATAGACGCCGCAGCTAACATTACACACCTTATCAGATACTCATGGCCGAGGAGGACTCTCAGCGGAATGAGCTTGAAATCTTGCCGCTTCCGTGGTCGGCCGAGCAAGAGAAAAGAATGTTTGCCAAGGTCTCCATCTACTATCGGAGGTTGGACATATATAACCACATTGCAAGCCGGCTCATGGACTGAGTTCCCCCTTCCACTACAATACTACTTCACTCCCACGTCTTAACCGAGTGGCTCTGTCCGAAACCACATCGACGACAATGAAGCTCGCATACTTAGTCTCCGGATCAGCCATTGCTGCAGTCGCCTTTGCTGCGGACAAGTAAGTCTCATTTGGAAACCATTCGATAGAGCGGAGCCTCTTGCCTGCTTGCATTGGAGACACGACACTAACGCCCCCTGTCTGCAAAATAGCACTACTATCACCACTTGCCAAGAAAGCTGTTCCGAATCGAGCATCGCTTCGAACTCCACCTGTGGATCTACGTAGTATGTATCACCCCTCGGCCACATACATGTAAGCTGAGCTGATCGGTACATAGCACCGAGTGCGCATGCGATAACACCTTCGTGCAAGCCGTCAAGGTCTGTCTGTATCAGTGAGTGTAGACAACATCTCGTACTGCACTCGAGCTGACCTTATCCCATAGAGACTCATGTTCCTCCGACGTATCGACTTGGTTCGATGTTGCCACCGAGCTCTGCGAGGATAACGGTGGAACCGCAAACTACTCCTCTACCCACTCGTCCAATTATACGTGGTCGTCCGACTCGTCAAGCGCAGCGTCCACTGCTACTTCAGATGCGGCAGCCTCCACTTCGTCTGCATCCACCACTTCCGCGTCCTCATCAACAAGCAGCACGTCCAACGCGTACTCCTTGAGCGCTATTGGCGGCGGCGCAGTGTCTGTCGTCGGAGCCGTCGTTGGCGGACTACTCCTGCTCTAAACTGTCCACCTACGCAAGTTCTTAAATCCACAGTCCATTTAGACTCGGCCACTTACAGGGGCATAAGGGCAGAAGAAGCAGGGTGTCCCGCAGTAACCGGAACCTAGTTAAAAACGTTAAATTGCACAATAATTAATGCATGCCGAGATCCTGCCTCATGCTACATAAATCATGCGGTTCAGAAAGGTTGACAGCAGCAATTGCTAATTGTAGGAGACGTTAAACGCGGCAAGACTTTTCTTCTCCCACTTCGACGGGTCGTAGCCATGCGGCAAACCAGGCTGTTACGCCCTGGCAGTCACACTTCTCCCTCGCTTCGGACGTGACGTCTTCGGGTTTTGCGTGGAGCACCGTAATTCGGGACTTTGCGGAAACACGGTCATACGTCACAAAAATTCTCGTCGAGCTGCGTAGGCATGACCCCTTATCTGCCAGACAGACTATGATAGGGCAGTCGTCCCTCGCCTGCCTTGCCTGTTGGTTCGCTAAAGCACAAAAGCCTTACGCATATTAGTGCTTGTTATCTGCATGCTGTTCGACCGCCCGGCTTCTGAAGCAATGACGAGCTAAAAATAGCGCCCAGTCTTTCCAGTTTCGCGGGGCGTTCTCCACCTGAATCTAAGTATAGCGTCGTGCTCTTCTATTCTGAGCGTTCATTATCAAATGTTGTTGGTGCGCCCATGAGGTGCATCACGTTGATCTCGCAATGTTTCCAGCACTCCACTGGCTGTCGTATGCTTCCCTCGCAGCAGGATACACATGGTACATGAAAGATAAGAAGCTGCACGCGTGGCTAACTCAGTCTTGTGATCGAATATAAGAGGCCTGGCGGTCTGACGTTTCTCTTTTCTGGAGTTATTTATCCTGTTATTCTACCGTAGCTGACTTCACCAATCTGTATAACGGTAAACAATGAGTGAGCGCACATTCGGACAGCTCCTGTACCGCGAGGCGCTGACCATATCTTTGATCCAGCTTCCGTTGTCACAGACGCTTTCAGTGCGCCGGTCCCCGGTACTGCGCTTCCTGCACATGAGCTCGAAGGCAAAGAGCAGAAAAGTGACACCCTTATGCCCGCGACAATCTCCGCTGCGACACCTCTTGATCATGACGACAATGCCGAGTACCCTACGGAAGAGGAGCTGGCTACTTTGAGACGCGTGCCCGCTTCCATGCCGTAAGTCGCTTATTTTCGCTAGTGATCTGCGGCCGTCACTGACAAGTCCTGTTGTCATTCTAGATGGGTGGCTATCTTGATGTGTTTCATCGAGTTCGCCGAGCGTGCCTCCTACTATGGCTCCACGGGACCTTTCAACAACTTTATCAACAACCCTCTTCCGGATGGAGGCAACGGGGCCGGAGCAGTGGCCAAGGGTGCAGCTGGAACAAACGAGAGTGCAGGCGCTCTGGGCCTCGGTTCGGTGGATGCGTCCGCTTTGACCAACATGTTCACCTTTTTGGCCTATACAATTCCGATTCTTGGAGGTATCGTAGCCGATACGAAATGGGGTCGATTCAAAACGATTTGTGTCGGTACCGCTATCGGCGCCATCGCTCACTGCCTTTTGGTCATCCCTGCCATCCCGGCAGTCATCGCCAAACCGAACGCATCGCTTGGTACTTTTATCATCTCAATTTTGATCCTGGCATTCGCGGCTGGTTTCATCAAGCCCTCCCTCGGACCCTTGCTCTGTGATCAAAGCCCCGTGAAGGTACCGACAATCTCTGTTACTAAGAAGGGCGAGAGGGTCATTATCGACCCCAGTGTCACCGTCGAGCGCTGGTTGCTCATCTTCTACGGCTGCATCAACGTCGGAGGCTTTTTCGCCGTCGCAACCGAATATGCCGAACGTTTCGTTGGCTTCTGGCTCGCTTACCTTCTACCTGGAATCCTCTACATGCTCATGCCTATCGTCCTGGTGATCTGCTACAAGCGGTTGTACATTGCCCCACCTCAGGGTTCAGTCCTTGTCGAAGCGACCCGGGTCTTTAAAGTGCTTCTGGCCAATGGTGGCTGGCACAGAATGTGGCGAGGCGGCGACGACTTCTGGAACCGGGCGAAACCGTCGTACATTCAGGCTGAGCAAGGACATATCGATCTTGATGTAGTCAAATGGGACGACCAGTTTGTTGACGAGCTCAAGCAGACGGTTATCGCCTGTCAAGTGTTCGCCCTCATCCCCATTTTCACCCTCGCCGACACTGGAAATGGCGGAATCGGAAACTCGATGAACGACATGTCGGTCGCGATGACTCTTGCCGGTATCCCCAACGACCTACTGGGGAACTTCAACCCTCTTGCAATTATCGTCTTCACCCCTATTCTCACGTACGGACTCTACCCATTCATGGCTCGCATCGGCCATCCCTTGAAGCCTATGACGAGAATGAGCATTGGTTTCATGCTTGGCTGTATCGGCTGTATCATGGCGGCAGTGGTACAATCGAGGATCTACGCAACCTCCCCTTGCGGCAATCAGGCGACTACCTGCGCCGATGTGTCTCCTGTCTCCTTGGCTTGGCAGCTCCCAATCTATTTCTTCCCAGCAATTGGAGAGCTGTTTGTCAATGTCACTTCGTACGAGCTGGCTTACACCCGCGCTCCTGCACGAATGAAGGGTTTGGTTTACGCTATGGCTTTGGTCAACAGCGCCGTCGCCTCTGCCATCTCGCTTGCCCTCGCCGATGTCGTTCAAGACCCTTGGCTCGTCTGGCCATGGGTCGCGTTGGCTGTTGCCAGTTTCATCTGCGCTTTGATTTTCCCGACTTATTTCAGGCACCTCAATCTGCCCATGTCCGACTTTGCATCACGGGAGCGACAAGCTGGTCTGCAGCAGCCGTCTGTACTTCAGCATCATCAGGAACAGTACGCGACTGAGGACGTGGAAAGGAAGTATTAACGGGGGTCTACTCGAGTACAACACTGGTAGTATGAGCGCGACAGATAAACCAACGGGAGCTCTAGCGGGCAGGCAGACGCTTCAGGTGTTCCCCATTATTGCGGCTGTATAGCTAAGATGCAAGTGATAATGATGCACAGACGGGAACGGGTCGCATGTTCAGGCTTGCCCAGTATGTCAAGAGGTGTATGCTGTCTTGACTAATTGAAGCGCGAACGGCAAGAGCGGTCGACCGTATTGGCACGTAAGGCAAAAGACAGTGCCTACACTAGAAGCTTGCACCCTTTGAATAGTCTCCCCGTCGTAAAGGACACTATTTAGGTTGCTGCTATGACCGCAAAGCATAAAGAGGCAAGTTGCAGTCTGCGCATCTAAATTGCTTGGATAACTTTTGCCGGTAGATGATGATTGAGCAGGGAGACGCCCCCTCCACTTTACTGGAACGAGATTTCGGCGGGGCAAGTCCCGCTCATCTCGTATGTCTTTTTTGCATCTAATCGCAAATGCCAACAGGCCGTCACTAAGAGCGACTGCCAGAAACTACAACCGAGCGGTACCCGTAGGAGTGTTTTTCTCCGCAACACAGTTCGCGATCAGTTGACAAGCCTCCTTGGCCATACCCCAGGAGGCCTGATATCCGGCTGGTCCTATGCCATACGCATGGACTATATCGACCGTTCTCCCCTCCAAGATAATGGTTTCTCGCTCGAGACGCGGGCCTTTGCGCCGAGAGGGACGGAGTCCTACACATTCGCGTATGACTTCTATACCTTCTATCCCGTGCCGTCCGCCGATTGTGGCGAGCTCAGGGATATGCATGAGGCATTCTTGAAGTATCTTTCGCGTCATATTAGGATCTGCTTCGCGATTCCAGGAGCCAATCTGCATCTCGCAGTCAGCTCTGTGATCCAGTTCGGGTTTCGGCGAAGAAGCTCACCTCGTAGCAACCACCACAGATGACCTCTCCGCCCGAATTAGGACGTGGAATCACGTAAGTTGATCTTGTTGGTTGACTGGCTGACTGCGACGCATCCATAACGCATCTTTGGACTGCCGGTGCGCGTACCAACACTACTTGACCCCGAATCGGCTCAACGAGTTCGTCACGAACGTCCTCGAGCGTCAGTGCACCTGTGTAATTCCCCATGCGTAAGAAGAGCCGTAAAGTAGCAGAACAGATCAGTGACTGCTTCTCATCAAGGTTCCTGATGAATACTGTTTCGCACCCACACACCTATTCCGCTCGCATTGACTACGATGCCCGTGTCTGGACTTGAGAGAGCCAAGGCGGCGAGCGAGCTCACTTGATCTCGCTTGAACGAAACACCGAGAGCCTGACAGTGTCCGTATAACCATCGGAGGTACACCGGAGCGTTGATGGACACGGAATCGAAAGAGACGCCGACTGAGCCTGCTGGACATTCTTCGTTGGGCAGCAACCGATACTGCAAAAGGGGCAACCCACGGTCTCCGATCAGCACCTGTTTTGGTGGCAAACTTTCTGAACCGTGGCGTCACTTGTCAAGCTGCAAATGGACTAACGTTTTCTACGATATCTCGGTACCAATGTTTATGCAATCCTGCTTCGGTAGCGGCGAAACGTTTGATGGGTAACTTCATTGCCAAACCCGTGGGAATGAGCTCCCGCAAGCGTGCACTTTGGTCACACGAGTCAGTGACGGATACCCAAGCCGCAAAAGCACACGTCTACATACAGGCCTTCTGTCTCCCATCTGACCAGACGAGTGTCAGAGCTGAAAGGGCACCAGTTGCCTCCCTGTCGGGTAGCGCAGCGCTTTTCAATCAGCCTCGAACAAGCAAGCCATTAGGCTATAGAGAGATATACACACCGCCCAGGGGGAAGACCAATCTTGACTTAGGTCGTCGGTCGGCAGATCGCGAGCGACCACCTCCACACTATAGCCGGACCGAGCCAGCAGAAGGGCCGTCGTCAGACCAAGCACTAGCCGTGACAAGTGATAGATAAGCGGTCCGGTCCACTTTAGATAGCACGCTTGTACTCACCCCCGGCCCCGAGCACAACGACGTGAGGTGCGCAAAGTCCCTGTACTATAGCCATAGTATTGATCGATACCGAAAATTATGCGACCTACGCAACTGGGCTTATTATATAGCCTTGCCACCAACGGCTATGATTTCATGTATAGTGGGTTCAATTCCTGGCGCTATCAACTCTTTTCAGGGTTCGTCTATTCTCGTTTGGTTTCCTGTTTCACTATCAGGTCAAAACCCACTGTCCATATCCAATTGCACAATTCTCGCCATCGTCTCTCGTCAAGTCATCGGCTGACATGGCCGGATTAGAAGGCTCTTTGCAGTCGCAGTTAAGCGATACAACTACTACACGGTGGGCGTGTGGTCATGAAGAATGTATCAAGAGTTTCTCAACGTCTAGTGAGTACGTTTCTCCTACACTTGCGGTTGGCTGGCAGCTTTTGACGAGTGTAGGTCATCTGAGGCGGCATGAGCGGACACACAGGATCTCCATGCCTTTCCACTGCAGCTACTGCAAGCGTAGGTAAGACTCGTATATACTACGCGGCCGCCCTGATGCTGATCGCAGAACAACAACCACAGCTTTACCCGGCGCGAGCTTTGGCGAAGACACGAGGGGCTACATATACAACCTCAATCGTCGAGGCCCAGAGTCCAACCTGTAGCGACCAGCCTTCCAGCTAGCTGTGATCTCACTTCCGATCTGTTTCGTCATGATCCAGCTGGTGAAAGTGCTTTTAGCGATTTCGATGTCCATGACACCCTTTCACTCTCGGGGGCCGCTGATGTCGGAGCGTCTGAGGGAAGGGGTTCCTTAGAAAGTTTTCCACCTCTGTCCGCCCCGCCCGGGGAGGTCCAGGCCTTCGAACTGGACTTATGGCCCAACGCCTATCATTCCGATGTTGACACAAACCTGAACACGATGGCGACGGGCTTTTTGGGCATTGATGAGAATTTACAGGACTGGCTAGATTCGTTGTTCAGAGTGCCCAGTCCAGTGCCCCTGAGCGCTTCCGTCGCCGCGCATCAGGAGAACGGCTCGTCTTTGCCATTTGAAACCAGTGTCCTGCAGCCGGTGGCTGTTCGTGAGGCATGCCGAGAATGGGTCGGGCGGCTTCGACCTTTCCAACCTGTGAGCCGAAATATCTACGTTGCAGGTGTTTTTTCGATAGTTGACATGTTATAGCTATCGCTCCCGCTGGAAGAACAAGATATTCCGGCACACCTCGAGCGATATTGGGAGATCGTTGAACCTCACTATCCTGTGATTCATCGGCCTTCTTTTGCGCCATCGATGATCGACGACATGCTTCTCGCAACCATGGTAGCTGTTGGCGCACTCGTCTCGACGTCTGCGTCAGACAGACAGACTGCGAACTCTACGCTGCAAAAACTGAGAGGACAGATTGTGCTGGTGAGGCTCTCACGCTGAAGCGTCTGTGCTGATAAGCAGCGCAACACGATCACAAACAAAGATAGACTAACGACCCTCCAAATACTGCTTCTGCTCTGTATCGCCAGCGGCACTGCGGACGAAGACGGACGCGATCAAGGCCAGGCGTTGCTCAGCTACGCACTTACGGTGAGCTATCACCTCAGACTACCCGAAGCTGATACCCAGCTTGCACGCCGTTTTAACCTGTACGAACAACCTCGAATTTTGGGCTCTGTTGGACTTCGCACTCTGAATGAGCGGTGGCTAGATTGGGTGGAGGAGGAATCCCTCCGACGGTACGTAAAGAACTGAGAAGAGCGTTGATCTGCCTCGCTGAGCGCACTTTAGTGTGGCTTGGGCGATCCTTGTTGAAGATGTAGGCGTACTTCCGCTGCCTCAGGCTCTGATCGTTGTCACAGATATCATACGCCGCATACTATCAACAGCTGCCAAGTCGCGCATGCTCGCCATTCAAGCTGCCGGTGGAATTGCCGTGTACCGAAACATTATGGACCGCAGACAGTTCAGCCACTTGGTCGAAGCAGACGCGCCAAGGCCAGACGCTGGCTGCAGCTTTGAAAGCGCTCATCGCCCGAGGTTGCATGCCGGCGGAGAGGGTATTGACTCCCGATTCACACTTCAGTCGGTTGATCCTTATTTACGGACTCATGGCATTGTGGTGGGATGTCAGCCGAAGGGATCTGATCGGTGAGCGCATGAAACCTTCTGCGACCTCAAGGTCAGCCGAGATCTGACTCTTGCAATGCAGCGCCTGAGATGTCAAGAGCCGTGCCATCTGGTTTGAATAATTGTGAGAAGGCCACGTGCGGGTATATGCTAAACGCTGTCAGTCCTCCTGCAGGCGTATGACACGCTAAACATCGTAATGGAGGAAGGATGGACTGAAGACGGATCTCTTCATACTAGAGCGATGCTGTCCGATGTGCGGACTGCAGCGATCATGGGGAAGATCGAACTTGCTGTAGACGTGTAAGTCGTGTCGTCTCCGGTTTTACCACTTCTCCCAATGTGAAGCCGATAGTGTCTTAGGATCTCGTTGCAAGTGTTCGCCGGAGTGACGAAGGCTAGCACATTGCAACCGGTCCGGCCATCCGATTATATCGACGCCGGCAAACGATTGCGTCGTTGGGTCGCGTCACCGCAAAGCGAGTCGATGACTATTATGGCGCTGAAATTTATGGAGGGTAACATAGTAAGTCGTTTCATGATCGTACATAGAACAGCGTGCTGAGATCTTGACAAAAGACGACCGCGACCAAGCTCACCTCCGTCAAGACGTGTTGGACCATGTACCTCGCTTTCGTTAGTGATTTACACTTTGATATATAGGTCCATACACTTACTGGATGATTTTGGGGCGTCCCGCCGTAGCTCGTGGTGTGGACGTACCTCGTCTTACGTCACAAAGATGTACTCGTGAATCAGCGCAAGCATCACCGCCCACCAGACAGTGACATCACCGTACGCTGCGATGCCGTCCTGAATGCGTCCGTTCCGCTGACTGCCTCTCGAAATCAGGGGTTGGCTCTGCGCGACTGCCAAGCGCTTTATGAGTTGATTCACCGGACCACAACAGAGCCCACTAAGCATTACTCTGTCCTTCATGTGGGTACATGGCTGGTCCAGGTACTATCGGAGCGCTCTGAGAGCATATGTGAGTGTATTGGCTTCCTCGAGAAGTGGTCTTAAGATTAAGCTTCCATCAGGTGGGGAAATTGTTCAAGTCATCGATCGCTTGGTGGTGCAATGAAATCTATAATAGGTGGTTTTCGAGTATAGGTCCTTTTTGCGAGACTTGTATACCATGAAAAGCGTCGATAATATGAGAGATTCTGTGTATACATTGCGCGTGAATTATACTTTAGTCTACTGTAATCACCATCACTTGTCTATGGACGCCAATCACTGCGCCATCATATCTAACGACATTAAGCGCGTGTGAGAGAAGACTCCGCCGCATCTTCGAAAACAGGTCCAACAAAGTGCTTCCTGCCATGGAAGACCCAATCGAGGATCGCAATGAGGGCCATAGCGATGAGGACTACGAAGCTGTAATCTGCAACCATCGTCAGTCCTCAATTGGTAATGAATGTCCACCACAATGTTCGCGCTCACTCATGCCGGCCGCGTCAGGGTGTGGAGTGAGCGGGAAAAGCCACATGATCGTCGTGAAGACGGTCCATACCACCGTGATGATGTTGGCCGCCCATCCGATAGGGCCCAGCTTCAGCCATCGGTTTGGATTCATCTTTCTCTTTCGAGACATGAGCTGGACGGCGGGAATGGAAAAGCTGATGTTACCAAGGATGATGCAACAAGCGATGATCGACCCGTATACTGTTGTCGAAGCCACATATAGGAGACCGAGTATCGTGACGCCAACAAACGAAATGATGAGGGGGATGACTGGGACGTGCAAACGAGGATGGACCTTGCCAACCTGAGACGACCAAGGAAGGCCCCGGTCACGAGCAAATGACCAACTGAATCCCTGTGTCAGCATTGTTGTCGTCGATATCACCAAGACGCAGAACCTACATGAGTCGGGAGGTAGCTTGATGTACCGAATTGGTAGATACCATGAGCACGACTAAGAAAGCCGTCATGAAGACCGCCCCGGCTGCTTTGCTCCCGGTCGCTTGAATGATGATGGTGAGGAAAGGAAGTCTAGTTCAATCAGCCTACCGTCTTCATAAAAATGGCTCTGTACCCACTCGCTATCCGTCGCTGCGGCCAAATCCTGAACACAGTACAGGAGAGCCACCGAAAAGACAAAGCCGGTGAAGAAACTGCAGCTGGTTAGCGAGTGAAAATGTCAATTCTGCCAACTCACCCCATACCGACAGTGGACAGAAGAGCGTAGGGGACGGTCCTAGCGGGATTCAAACAGTCCTCGGCGATGTGTACTGCGCCATCCAGACCGGCAAAGACGTAGGCTGTATAGCAATGTTACCTTCTGTAGTCTACCAGTAGCGACCTGAAGAGCGGATGCCTTACCAGGGTTTACAAGGCCGGTGGTGACCACGACAAAAGCGCTGCTCCAGTCGATGCCGTTTGTGTAAGTGCCCCATACAAAGCTGAAGACAGCATCAGCATCGATCGATGATATCATACAAGACACGCACTGGTTGCTCTGGAATGTTGGCGCCTTTGCAAGACACGCGATCAGGATAGAGAGGAATATAGTGGTCGAAAAGAGCAAGAAGAAGGTGCCCATCCTCGGTAGGTCGGACAAGGCGAACAGATTGAAAAAGAGCGAGATGATGTTGATTGCCTCAAACACCAAGAAAACCATCCATCGCTGAATGACAAAGTCGGGATTGTAGGTCTGAACTAGGGCAAATATGACTTCTGCTGAGATGATCACCACCGAAGCAACCTGATCTGAAGGTCAGTTGTGTGACATCGGGGGTAATGGGGATTACGCACGATGGTGAGCCAGGAGAAAATGGTAGTCCACCCTACAGCAAATGATACAGATCTCCGAGTCTTAGGTCCGGCAAGGACAGACGACCAGACATACTACGCGAAATCACGCGTCAATTAACGAAAACGCGGGCACTTCACAGGATCGATCGCTTACCTGGCCACCAGCCGACGGGAAGGCTGACGCCATCTCTCCCATGGACAAGGCAAGGAAAACGTTTATGATCGAAGTGAAGATGAGACCGTACAGTACGACAGGTGTTCCACCTTGTGAAAGGCCGATAACCTAAGTCAAGCCAGAATGACTGCTCAGCCTGATGAGGATGTGTCGCGTGCCAAACTCACTATAGTACTGCTCATAGCCGCCCAGCCGTTGCAGATGGACATGCTCAGGCCGATGATTGACAACGCGGTGATGTTTCGCTTCAGGCTCGGCGTAGCATAGGCTGGCTGTGAGTCAACAACCACGGTCGAAGCAAACAATTTAGTCGAGCCATCTTTGGTGGAGTCGATCTCGGTGGATGGATAAGTCATCGCAATACTGATGCGTTAGACTTCTTTATACAAAGTCCTCGCTCGCTGGCTGGGTGGTGACGAGGAAGCCCGGCGTTGATGGGGATGTCGAGCTCGTCACATCGCTTGCTGCTTCACACCTTTATATCTGCGCGTTGATGCAGTAAATCGAGTAGAGAGCAAATAAGATTGTCGAGGAAGAGATAAGAACCAGCTCGAGAACCCACTGCTTCAAGGGTCTCTGAACCAGCTGAACCCACTTTTCCTCATCAGGAAATTGTCGCCCATAGCCTTGGCGAAGGTAAGCGGCCTCGTCAAAACTAGCGGTACTGACAAGTTAACATTACGAACGATCCGACCACAGTCGCCAGAACATTCAGCGTCACCAAATTCTCTCCGTAGACATCAATTGTCACATATAGCAGCTCATTATGAGGCTTCTCTGTAAAATCGTGGTCTTGCTTGCCACGGGGTTTTTGCTTCTCGCGGCCGGCTCTCCGAGCGAAACCACGGCTGCACGTGACCGTGCAGTGAGGCTGATGGAGCGTCATCCGTTCATCGATGGACACGTCGACTTGCCATTTATAGTTCGGACACTCGGTGAGTAGCATATGGCCCGCAGCGATAAGCTTGAATGATCTAGTAATCCCGTATGTGATAGGGAAGAGACCGTTAGACGTCATCGCCGAACACAGCGAGACGAGGAGCATGCCTGGGCATATAGATTTGGCTCGGATGCGTCAAGGTCGTCTAGGCGGACTGTTCATGATCGCTTGGACGCCCTGTCCCGAGGTAAAGTCAACCTTGGACGATTTTCTTAGCCCAAATGATGTAAGTCGTAATGCTTTGCAATGTTCGGTGAGCGTGGCTTAGACAGCTGACTGAGGCTTGTCCAGGCAGTACGGGATACGCTTGAGGCGATAGATATAATCCAGCAACTGGTGGCAGCTGCACCCAATGTAGGTCAGCAGAAGCAGAACTTCGCGTCGGTTGACGACATGACTGCAGGATCTGGCTCTAACAACGAGCTCGGACGATGTGCGACACGCTTTCTCAAAGAGGAAGATCTCGACGCTGATCGGTGTCGAAGGGTAGGTATATCCGTGATATATCACCAAGACCTTCACAGAAGCTCACGCTATATGATCGGTGTGAACAGCGGTCATCAGCTGGGCAACAGTCTCGCTAGTCTGCGCTTGTACGCGCAGCTTGGTGTGCGTTACGTCACACTCACCCATACGTGTCACAATTGTGAGTTGCCAATGGGAGTCGAAGCGGTCTGACTGCCTCAAGACTGGAACACTAATGTCCGAGATAGCATTCGCATCGTCCGCTGGCAGTGGAGCGCCGATCTCCCCGATACACCCCGAAAATGGACTGACTGAATTTGGTAAAGAAGCAGTGCTCGAAATGAATCGTCTTGGTAGTCCGTGATCTCCCTGCTATCAACAAAGACCTATTTTACCAACTGACCGACCAAATGGCACAGTTCTGGTGGACTTATCGCACACGTCCCCACAAACGATGAAAGATGCTATCTCGCTCTCGCGCGCGCCTGTCTTGTTCTCGCATTCGGGGGCCGACGCTGTATACAGCCATCCGCGCAACGTTCCCGACGCAGTGCTGGCATTGATCGGAGATGGCCCTGATCAGAACCCAGGTGTAATGTGAGCTCCAATCTTCTCGCCATGTGAGGCTGGCGCTAACTAATAATAAAAAAAAGAATGTCTGTCTTCTATCCGCCTTTCATTGACCCTTTCAACGCGACGGTGGCACGCGTCGCCGATCATATCGATCACATTGCCAAAGTATGCGGAAAAAAACATGTGGGCATATCGTCCGATTTCGACGGGATGAACAGCGCCGTTGAAGGCTTAGAAAATGCGGCGCAGTATCCTAACCTGGTGCGTAGATGTGCCCGAGGCGGAGGGCATCGTGCTAATCTCGAGAAACGCTAGGTCGCCGAGCTCATCCTGCGCGGCTGGACAGATCATGAGCTGGTCGATGTGATGGGCAGTAATCTGCTCAGAGTACTGGATGACGCAGAGAGAGTCAGCCGGAGCCTGACGCATCAGCCGGCATCCGCTGCAACGTACGGACAGCGTAAGGATCTGCCAAGCCAGTGGGGAGGTATCAACGATGAGTACCTCCCCGTAGACGTTAAACAGTACCTTGGCCAAAAGCGTTGTGCGCATGACGAATTATAATGTGACAATACGCCCACTGGCCGGAGGATGTACGAGCTCGGATGCTCACTAAGGCACAGCCGCCCGCAGGTATCACGAAGTCTGCCGGCTGTAGCCATTGTCGGCTGAGGATGTCGGAAAGAAGTATCAACGAGTGGCGCAGGAAGTCGAAGAGGGGTGATGTGAGTGATTGGGGCTGGCGATATCTTAGTTTTTAGTATAGAAGGATAAACATGCAGTCCTATCATTCAGTAGTTGTGATGCAAAAGATCATTTTGATACATCACCGAAACAGTTGCCCCTCTCCCCTGCCGCACGGTGTCTCATATCATATGTGACAGCTAGTCACCGCCCGTATTGATGTAAGGAGTGATGCATACAGACGGCTTGATTATCGCTTGTCAAGAATTGTCATTTTGGGTGTCGTTGATGTGTCCCACATGCCTGACGGGAGACCGTGCATAAAATACGGGCATCAATCCCAACCAGAAAAAGGTGAGAATTGCGCTTACAACAGCTTTCAACGTCAGCAAGTGTATGCTGATCTTACTTTAAATGAAGCAAGGCTCGAGAAGCAGTCGAATGCGCATGAGACCTCATCAAAGTTGCTCACCTCAACATGCCTAATTCCACGTGATCAACGTCGCATCGTCTGGCTTCCGCTGCAAAAGGAAGCTTGCAGTCATTGGCGGCATTATCCGACATGTCTGGCTTAAAACAAGGCTCGCGATTCTCATCTAAGGGCCAGTCGCGACCTAGCACTTCGACACGCAGACGTTGCCGTTAACAAGGCAAGTATGTGACGTCTATCGCAATCCATCACCACTCATTTATCCTGGTAATCGCCGCCTTTTTGTCATAATGCCCATCCGCAGCTTAGCGGACCTCCCTGCATCCTCGATCACTTCGAGCCGATACTTCAGTAGACAAGGGAAGGACTGGGACCTGTGTCGAACTTTGTCATTGCCAATCCGTCAAATTCGCGCTGATCAGCCGCAACATCGGAGTCGCGTCGAACACTGGGACGGGCATCAGCCTGTTTGCGGGAATAGTGGAACAGCATTTGCCTCAGCGTCTGAGGCTTGAGCGATATACTGAAACGCTGCGACATGCAAATCGCTCTAGGTAAATAGCGTGAGTGGAAGAACGGGATCACTTTAAATGCCTCGCGTCTCGTAGTGACATCCTTCGACCCACGATTAGAAAGTATAATCCCGCAATCCAATCAAAGCTGCGTGGTTTACACCACTCGAGCAATCAGCCTTCTTTCTTCTATAATCTCTTTTGGAAAATTCCCTCACGAGCGAATTCAAAACGCCTCAAAATGTATTGATATCAACCAACAAACGTCGAACGGCTGACGAACATCGGCGCCGATGCACAATGCCCCTTCGTACTGGGCACGCATGTATCGACTCAACACGTGGAGCCATACCTGGTCTCAGCGTGTCAGGCTGCGGCTTTTACGACTCAAGAATGAGCGACATGGTGGATAGGCTCAAAATCACCTCATAATGCCTGATGCGCTAATTATTCCTGACGCTATGTGGCTGAGGCTGGCTGACAACCGTGGCTGCCTCCGTGGAACAATATACTTATATCGCGGAGTCGCTGGGATCACTGATGCTATCTATTATCGCAACTCATCTTCCCAACTTCCCTATTTTACCAGACTGCATCACAATGACTTCGTATCCACCCATGTCAATCGCAGAGTCTGAGGATGGGGACGAGAAGGTCCAGCTCGAAAAGCATATCAGTCGAAGAGCAAGTCAGGGGGGAGACGCTCTGGAACGAATGCAGACTATCCCGGGACGCATAGTGGGCATCCAGCTGCCCTTGGCGCGCACCCGAACTACAGCGCGCATCCCCATCGAGTATCGAACCCTATCTATCCAGGTGTACGATTCGCAGCGATTCGAGCACGACAGGAAGACTAGCCCACAGACCGGAAAACGATCGATTTTTGGTCGAAAGCAGCCATCAGCCAGCCCGCCGGTTGACGATGCCGACTTCTTCGGCAAGCTCGATTATCATTCCATCACGTCGCACGAGATCTGCCAGCGCTTCAACGTCGCGCCTGATACCGGTCTCGATTCGTCAGCGGCCGCTAAACGCCTCGAGCGAAATGGACCAAACCAGCTCAATCAGAGGAAGAACCAACACTGGAAAAAGCTCCTCCGTTACGTTTTTGGCGACTTCTGCTCTATCCTGTGGATCGGCGTCATCATCTTCTTCATCTCGTGGCGACCTCTAGGTGATCCCCCCGAGGCCTACAATCTCGCTTTGGCCATCGTGGTCCTCATCGTCATCTTCCTGCAAGCCATTTTCAGCGGACTACAAGACTGGTCAGCTCAGCGAGTGATGAATTCTATATTACACCTCTTACCGGAAAACGCGGTGGTCCTTCGAGACGGACAGCCCAGGAGCATACCCGCTATTGAATTAGTCGTCGGCGATATTGTGCGACTGAGCAATGGCCAGAAAGTGCCAGCGGATATGAGGATCATCAAGGCGTCAAATGATCTTCGATTTGATAAAGCCATTCTGACGGGTGAGCACACGCTCGAAAAGATCGGAAAGAGAGTCTCAATTAACATGGTTGCATCGATCAGGTGAATCGGAAGAGGTTACAGGAACAGTCGATGGCAACGAAGCGAACTTTCTCGAAGCTCATAACATCGCGCTGCTTGGTACACACGTATGCAACGGTTCCGCGACGGGCGTTGTCATTCTTACTGGACCGCGTACCGTGATGGGCCGTATCAACCTTCTAACGAGCACTGCCGTCGAGGAGAGAACGAATCTCCAGAAAGAGATCAGCCGCTTCGTCAAGATTATCATCGCCTTGACGATCACGCTCGTGACTATCATGCTCGTCACCTGGGCTGCTTGGCTCAGAGTGGATCATTTCGACTTCATCAACACCGTCGGCATCCTCACCAACCTCATGTCTCTCGTCGTTGCGTTCATTCCCGAGGGGATGCCAATCGCTGTCGCCCTCACACTCTCGCTCATCGCGCGTAGGATGAAGGATGCGAAGGTACTCCCCAAATCACTTTCTACCGTCGAAACCCTAGGATGCGTCAACGTCATCTGCTCCGACAAGACAGGGACTTTGACCGAAAACAAAATGTCGGTCGTGTCGCTGGCAACCCCGGATCTGTCATTCAGCTTGGACCAGGAGGATACACTCGGCTCCGAATCATTCCGAGAGCTGAGAAAAGGCATGGTAATGTGCAATGATGCTGCATTCGATCCAGCGGCCGACGGAGAGGGAGAGCCGAAGATTATAGGCAACGCGACGGATGGAGCCCTTTTACGTTTCGCAGCCGCTCTTCCAGGCGGATTGGAGATAGTATCCAAGAGCTACGTCAGGGTCTTCGATCTACCCTTCAACTCCAAGAACAAGTTCGCCCTCACCTATACTCGATCGGCTGAGACCAGCAAGTCAGAGATACTCGTCAAAGGTGCTCCGGACATCCTCATGAGCAGTTGCGAGACGTATTTAGCCGCCAGCGGGATTCAGCCGTTTGATCAGATCGCCAGACAGGCATTGATCAACCAACAGGAAGAGTGGTCACGACGCGGCGAGCGGGTCATCTTGCTTGCTCAAAGAAGCTATACCTCGACACATGGACCACTTTCGGCGGGCTTCGAGCAAGAAATGCTGGTAGAAGGAGTCAAGGAGCTCACAGTCATTGGCTTGGTCGGCATTCGTGATCCCCCTCGAGCCGATATTCCTCACACCGTCGGGGAAGTCCGTCGATGCGGATCTCGGTTTTTCATGGTCACTGGCGACTTCAGTCTCACCGCCTGCGCCATCGCACAGGAAATTGGGATATTCTCGCGCCGTGCCGATCCAGACCGCATTTCTGATTTCGACAGCAAGGGTCGCTCCGCAGAAGCGCAAGCCATCATTGGCGACAGGCTTGCCTACATAGACGGCAGTTTGCTTGTCGAGGGCAAGGAGATACCGGCAGCAACTCAAGAGCAGTGGGACGTAATCTGCAAGTACGAAGAAGTCGTCTTCGCGCGCACGACTCCGGAGCAAAAGCTGAAGATCGTCACTGAGCTGCGGGATCGCGATTGCGTCGTCGCCGTCACAGGCGATGGTGTCAATGACGCACCGGCCCTGAAAGCGGCCAACGTAGGCATCGCAATGGTTTCGGGATCGGAAGTGGCCATGGAGGCGGCAGATCTCGTCTTGATGGGTGACTTTGGTAGCATCATCGAAGCTATACGGCTCGGTCGGCTCGTCTTCCAAAATCTTCAAAAAGTCATCTCGTACCTGCTGCCAGCTGGATCGTGGTCCGAGGATTGGCCGGTAGTCCTAAACGTCTTCTTTGGCTGCCCGCTTCCTCTCAGCAGTTTCTTGATGATTATCATTTGCTGCTTCACCGACTTGTTCTGCTGCGTTACTCTCATCTTCGAGAAAGAAGAGTTCGACCTCCTCACATTGCCCCCCCGAGACCCGAAGAAATCACATCTCATCAACGCCCAAATCTACGGACAGAGCTATCTCTTTATCGGCACGATGGAGACCATCTGCGCCCATTCGATGTTCTTCTATTATATCTGGTCTCGATCCCGTATCCCAATCTCGAAGATGTTCTTCGCTTTCGAAAAATACTCAGACGGCTACTACGGTCATACACAAGCCGAGCTCACGCACTTCCTCAGCACTGGCCAGTGCGTTTACTTTGTCACCCTCGTCATCCTCCAGTTCTTCAACCTCAATTCGGTACGGAACAAAAGACAGTCGATCCTGCAGAACGGTCCTCAGCGAAACTTTGCACTCATCTTCGGGCCGATCATTTCGCTGATCATCGCAATCTTCGTCACTGAGGTCAAGGGTATTCAAAACCTTTTCGGAACTGCCAGCGTTCCCATCAAGTTCTGGCTGCTCCCCATTCCTCTGGGCCTCGGTATCATGTTGATGGACGAGTTGCGAAAGGTTGCGGTGAGGTTGTGGCCAAAGGGGCCGATTGCAAAGATCGCGTGGTAATCGTATATGCGATCGAAGATGTAATGCCGAGCAGTGATGAGATGCAAGTTGTTGTCGTCGCATGTATGATCAAATGCACTGGACTCTGACATGGGAAAGACACGAATACCTATAGCTATACTATGGCAATTGCACAAGTCCAATTGCATGCATGTCCACTTTGTCCACTGATGTAACGGATCCACCTATCTAACCCCCAAGCGGACGGGACTAAGGCTTAGCCGCTCTGAGACAACGCATTGTTTCAAACTTTTTATTATAGGGGTTGTACAGGAGTACTAAGAGGGAGAGAGCAGAAGAAGAGACAGGATAGCTGAAAGGGTTATAGGGCGGTTTGAGAGGTGGGGGGTGTGACCGAAACAACACGTATCGGCAGGTGCTCTACACCGTTGGAAAGCTCTGATCCGTAGCTTTCCAACGGTACCCTCTGACAAAAGATAGCATGCATAGGGGTCACATCTTTTTGTTTGTTTCTATTTACTACTATCTACTCCCAGATTTCCTCGATCTCCTTTTGGATCTCCTCGATTTCCCTTTCGATATCATCTTCGAACATTTCGATCCTTGCTTCAGCCAT
>JALPCB010000075.1:0-80456 GCA_026538395.1 Cryptococcus sp. GC_Crypt_3
CGCTGAGGCAGATAACAGTAAGACTGTGCAAGATGTGCAAGAGGGGGAGAAAGCCGAGCAAGAAGTGCCAGAAGTGCAAGTGGAAGAGGACAAAGTTGTCAAGCCCTCGCAGCCCGTGCAAGCGGTCAAGAACGCCGCTGAAGGAGTGAGAAAGGTGTTGAAGAGCGGTATCTTCGGTTGTGAGTGGGCTTCTGAGATCCAATCCATCCTCATGCCTGAGCTCCGAGCTCTGAAAGTGTGAACGTCGAGCTAGAGACGACAATGGCTGATCACTGCTTGCCTCCATAGCGAACGCGTCTTCCGTCAAACCTGCTTTATCGTCCTCGTCTCGCCCCACCGCCACTGGGCCAATACCACGAGCACCAGCCGCACGAGCGTCTCTCGCCCCTTCCAGACCACTAGCAGGTGCAGCAAGGACCGCAGGGACCGCCGGGACTGCTGGGACCACTCGGGCCCCTATCACATCTACCACTTCCAGCAGTGCTAGCAGTACCAGTACCGTCAAACCAGCTATCTCCCGTCTCTCCCACTCCCAGTCGACAGCCAATCGCCCTAATAATGCTAATACGACTGCGACTACGGGTGTGAGGACCATGGGTCCACCTTCGAAGCCGTCTACGGCTGTGCCCGCAGCTAGAGTCGGAGCCGGAGCCGGAGCTGGCGCTTCCGCTGCGGCAAGACCCCGTCCTTCAACTTTACCGCTTAGATCATCCACTTCCACCCGTCCCGCTCCCACATCATCGACTGGTGCGACTGCTACCACCGCAGCCGCTGCAGCTAGACCCAGAGCATCGTTCAAACCACCTATACCTTCAACGTCCTCGCTCGCAGGCAGAACCACGACGACCAGACCCTCTACCACGGCAACAGCGACCAGACTTGATCCTACCAAGCCAACAACTACTCGACCATTGCACAGCACGACTCCCTCTGTCACTTCCCCGCCGCCCAAACCGCGTACCGCGACCGCAGGCCCTCTCAGACCAACTACTACGACCAACGGCACTGTTGCAGCTCGCACCTTAGCAGGAAGCGCAAGTCTCGCTCAGAGTACCGGCGTCATTTCGCGAGTTGGAGTACCTGCCGCGAGAGGCGGGTCGGGTCCTAGTGCGCTGCTCGGCACGAGAAAGCCTGACGGAGGAAATGAAGTGGCCGAGCTCAAGGTCAGTTTCGCCGTGTTCTCTCAGCGAGAGCTATAACCGCATGATGATGCTGATGCTGTTACTATCTTACAGCGCAAAGTTGACGAGTTGGAGGAACAATTTGCGCAAGAGAAGGAAACGTATGAAACTCGGATTGCCGAGGTTGCACGAGAAAAGGCTCACCTCGAAGAACAGTGAGTCCTTCAGTATTCCTGCTGTATACTGCCTCTTGACGCGGTATGACACTAACCAATATTGCCCAGACACGCCAAAGCTATTGAAGATCTGCGGGCGGAATTAGCTGCTGCCAAGTCAGTGACGGAGACAGACAAGTCTGTGAGTGAAGTCTTTGGGTGATTCGAATGTACGCTGAGGCCTATTTCGAAAGCCCGAAGATAGTATGCAAGAACGCCATGCTGCTGAGACGAAAGCTATGGAGGAGCGCAACGCGGCAGATGTCCACGAGCTTGAAACGAGGCTCGAGGGGTACGTCGTATCCTCAGTTGTATGACATGGCCTGGCTAATGTGTCATGTCTTAGGCTGGGGGCAGAGAGGGACAGTGCCCGTTCCGAGTTCGAGACTATGCAAGACCAACTTCAGTCAGCACAAGCAGAACTCTCAGACATGAACGCTACGCACACGTCCGCCCTAGCGGAACTGGAGCGACTCCGTCAAAACCACGACAATCACGCTGCGGCTCAAACGACCGCAGAAGAGAGTCGGACACGATTGGAGGAACGAATCGCGCAATTGGAAGAAGAGAAAGAGAAGCTCAAGGCTGAAGTGCTTGAAGGCGCGGAAGAAGCTGAGAAATCCATTATGGGCGTTCATGGTCTTGAAGACAAAGTGGGAGATCTTGAACAACAGGTGGAAAAGCTGAATGAGCAGCTTGGTTTGAAGTCGGCAGAGCAGGTGGGTTTACTGGCTGAATCGGAGCAGCTGAAGAAGGTTAGTGGAGTCGTGCCTCATCTTGACCTCGACTTGTGTGAATTGCGTTGGCTAACTGGTTCTCAGCAACTTCAAGCAGAAGTCGAGAAACATCAGGCCGCTGCTCGGTCTCACGAAGAAGCTTTTGCAAAAGCGACTAGCGAAGCTGAAGTACACGCTGAGCAGCTCGAGGTTCGTCCCTTTGTCGTTGTCGAAGAGATACTGCAGGATAATACTGATCACCATATTGATATGTATACTCAGACTCTCCAATCAGCCCACGAACAGCTGAGCACCGCACACGCAGACGTGCTCGATGCCACCACGAAACACGTCGAAGAACTCGCTTCCCTCCAAAGCAAGCTGGACGGAATGACCACGCAGAACGAATCGCTTCTTCGAGACGCTACCGAAGCGTCAGACGCAAATGACCGGATCGCGCAGCTGACCACTACGAAAGAGGCCGCTGAGCAAGAGGCGTCGGAGAGCAGAAGCAAGTTGGAAAGCCTCGAGAGCGAATTACGGGGCATTGTCGAATCACGTACAGCTATGGAGACGAAGGAGAAGTCTATGAATGAGGTGAGTGGTTTTGCTTGATCAAAGTCGGCGAGGGCTGATGGGAGTAGACCATCGCTGGACTCGAGGCGGAACGGGAGCAAGCTCAAGAAGAATTCGAGAAAAAGCTTGCTACTACTATTGAGGCTACCACCGTACGTCACACTGTCTTCTCACACATCTCGCCCGCAGCGTGATGAAGTAATTCAGCTCACAACTTCACCAGTCCGCAGCGAAGGAAGAAAACGCGCGAGAACTCGCTGGGATCCGAGCAGAACTGCACTCGGCCCTCGAACAATCGCACTCAGCCCATGGGGCAGAGCTCGATTCGCTCAGAGCTGTACATGCGACCGCGTTATCGGATTTGGCAGCGGATCACGCTAGTACAACCCAATCGCTCGAGGATCAGCTGCAGGCTGCTCGCGCGCAAGTGGAGTCTGCGCAAGCTGCGCAATCTTCGCAAGCTACGCAAGCAGCGACAGACAACTCGAAGGCAGAGGCAGAGGGTTTGGCGGAGGAGCTGAAAAGCGCCAAGGCGGAGCTACATTCTCTCCGGGACGAGCTTGCTGGTGCTAAAGAGGTGAGCGATCTATCCTCTTCTTTCTCATCTTCCTCCTGTTCTTCTTCTTCTTTCTCTTCGTGTTCTTATTCTTTTGTCAAGCATCTAAGAAAGGTTAAAGTACTGACGAAACACTGTGACAGATGGCAGAAATGAATAAAGAACATTTCGAACAAAGCCTAAATGCGATGCAGGAATATCACACCTCGGAACTCCGCGAGTCGGCTCAAGCCCGCGCGATCAAGAACCATTCTGTGCAAGCGGAGTATGCTCGGGAGTTGGAATTGGTCAGGGACCAAGTCCTGAGGCTGGAGAGCGAGCTCGAGGATGAGAAGAAGGGTAGGAAGGAGGCGGTAGCGCAATTGGCTGTGAGTGTCCATGCTCATGCTATCTACTGGCCTTTGGTCTTCCCGCTCTTCCATCTTTGTCTGCGATTCCTATTCGCGCGAAAACGCAAACGGGCAGTAGTAAGCGATACTAATTTCGACATGGAATATAGGAACGTGCTCGTACTCCGTCCCCGCCAACGTCAGCCACGAGCGAGAAGTCACCTGCTTCGCCATCCCTCACAAAGCTGCACGAAACGCATAATGCCCAAATCGTCGACCTTGAGAAGTGAGCGTGTAACACCTGCTTGATGTTGAAAACGGAAGCTGATACGATCATCGTCCCCAGCGAGATCAAGAGACTTCATGCGGAACTTGATCATACCAAGGAACCAAGAGGAATAGTGGACGAGGCCGATCAAGCTCCTGACCACACTCAAGCGCACGAAGAGATAGACGAGGTGCGTAGTTATCTGACCGATACAGTCGGGAATTAGGGGTCGATTGCTAATTGCATGTCATAGACGGAGACATTCTAAACGGATTTGAATAACGATCAAGGACAATAAAATGCCTCAGATATCGAGTACGAGTGAGAGCAAGAGACGAAGAGATAACCTTATTGAAAAGACGAGTTCCATGCATGTGTATATTCCCGGGTCCGAAGTTGGACTACGTACGTTGATCGTTGTGTATCGAGAGCTTCGGGAGAAGGTCGAGGTGCTACCGATCGTTATTTCTATTCACATTCTCGGCGTAAAGATCGATCGCCCGTACCTGCTTTATCAGCTGACACTTATCGCGCATCGTAGAGTAAGGTCATTGACCCGTACATCACATGCATATGACTGATTGACCTGCGAACAAATGAAACGGACCGACGGGCCGTTCGATATGACTTGCGGATAGAGTGTAAAACGGCAAAGTGGTTCTGCGATAACGCCACGGCAACAGTAGCTAAAAGTAAGGCACGATAATGTTCGCTCGCTCGCTCTCTTCGGCTGTCTAAATGATAATATGCGCTAGTGCAATTCTCGTATCGATGATCATGTGATGAGCCACTCGTACTCGAGCTCTTGCTGCTCGTGCTTCTCGTGCTACTTGCGCTACTCGTGTTCACTCCATGCACGCTGTCGATCAACAATTAGGCCAGCCGGAGGATACTTGTACCGCGCATCAAAGTCTATACTGCCTCTAGCTTTACTCCCAGTCCCCGCTCTCGCTCTACCTCTCGCTCTACCTCTAGCTCTAGCTCTAGCTCTAACCCTTACTTATGGCCCCTCTGCTCTTTCCGCTAATCTGCCGCGGACCGCTGAGCGGGACGTCGGATACGGGGCACGGGGCATATTGCGTAGTATCGACGGCGAGTCATGAGCTCCGTGTACTCATATCGCACTTTATGGTTAAATACCCCGTGGCTCTCCTTCCCGGCGATATCACTCTTCCCCAAGGTCTATACCATCCGTATACACACTCACGGCTCTTAGCTTACACGAGTACTTGAGTTGGAGACCTAGGACCAGATCGGCTCCCTCCGCCAATCCGACAATCCGCCAGTGCTCACAGCCTAGTGCCCATCATGGCGACATCGCCAGTAGTCGAAGCTGAGAAAGCGGTGTTCGATCATCTCGAACATGATCACAATCATCTGGGAGTAGAACGGAAGGGCGTCGCCGTCCATCATACGGACTCGGGAGTCATCATCAAGTCCCCCTTTGAAGATCTGAGTTTCTGGAATACCCTCAAAACGTTCCGAAAAGCCAGTGTGCTAGGTCTCCTCGCTGCATTCAGCGCTTCGGCCGAGTAAGTCATGCTTTCTTACTTCCACTTCTGTCTCCCCTCGGGTGGTATATGGGGAATACTGACTTTGCTCGTAACCACTGCCCTTCGCATCCGCCTTGTTCGTCATTGTGGCTTTGTTCGCTCCCTCATTTCCATGCTTCGCCTGCACTCGCACAAACCCGCACTCACTTCGCTCGTACTACACTCGCAGCGGGTACCAAATCGCCATGACTGGGAGCATCATCGCCAACAAGGGCTTCATCAAGACGTATGGTACGGCATACAGCAGTGCTGGCGCTTTGATCCTCGATGCGAATGTGTTGGCTGCATGGGGCGGGGTGCAAAGTGCTGGACAAGGACTTGGGATGCTTAGTATGCATTTGTGAGTTGGTCAATACCATCACCGCGTGTAGTTCTAATATGACAATCATTGACTGATCATTGTTGGTCGTCGATCGCTCGACATGCTGTAGTATCGCGGACAAGTTCGGTCGAAAGACTGCTTTCTATGGTCTCTGGCTAGCTCTCGTAATTGTGCGTTCTACACTGCGTATCAACGATCAATGTGACGCGGTGACTGATCGCCACTCGTTGCAGGGGGTGGCATGCGAGACCTTTGGCCGGCACTGGCAAGTCTGGCTAGTAGCCAAGCTGGCATCGGGGTACGGCGTGGGCAGTGTCCAGTTCCTCACTGGAAGCTATATCACCGAGATCGTTCCTGCCCGCACACGCGGTTTCCTCTTGGTCTTCTACACGATCTGGCGAGTTACTCGTCATCATCTGTCTCGTACCTGTGCCAAGCTGACTTACGGATCTTGACGCGATGCGATGGGTAACACAGGTACGGTATCGGCCAGCTGTTCGCTTCGACCGCTTTGTACATACTGGAGAAGAAGGAGCCGTATAATTATCTCGATTTGATCTACACCGAGTGGGCCATGATGGTGAGTCTTCTCTCACTTATCACGGGACATGGGGAGGAAGGCAGGAGACCAAGCTGAATGACGACGCAGGGAGTGATGCTGCTCATCTACTTCTACATACCCGAATCGCCCTGTACGTAACCATCCCACCATGAACACTGGAGCTAGGTCGTCGTGAGCCTGAAGCCAGACATCAGCTGATTTTCATGATATATTGTTCGTTCCGTAGGGTGGTGTGCGAACCATGCTCGACACGAACAAGGACGAGCCATCGTCAAGCGCCTCAACGGCGGGATCGCGGGCTACGACGTCGACTTCCACTATTCATTAATCCGACGGACTGTGGAGCACGAGCAGGCCCAGAAGTTAGCCATGTTCGGTCCGGACGAGGGATTCCTCAAGACGCTGGCGAATTCTAGAGAAGTGTTCGTTGGCACCAATGGCGTGAGTAACCCTCCCTGTCCCTCAACATTGAATACTTCTTGCTCTGGATCAAGTGAAAGGACGACGACTGACTCGTCTGCTTCTTGCGAGCGTAGTTCCGCACGCTCATTGCGTTTATGCCCGCGGCGATCCAGCAGATCCAAGGTCTTGCTGTAGTGCGTGCAGTCCCCTACTTGTGATGATCTCGAGCAACAAGCTAATAAAACGACACATTAAGCTCTCGAACTATTCCAGCTACTTTGCATCAATCGCAAATTTCTCCGACCCATTCATCTTCTCCCTCCTCCTCGCGTACGTATTCCCCTTCTGCTTGATGCAATGCAGAGACAGACAGTAGGCTGACGTGTACCGCCCTGCAGAGTGGTCGGATTACTCATCGCGGTCATATGTGGCGCCCTGACCGACTTTGTAGGCCGTCGCGCGGTCTTCCTAGGTGGCGTAGTGACTACTTGGTGTATGCTGTTGATAGTCGGTGGTATGGGCTTGATCAAGAACAAAACCAATGCCACCAATAAGCTCGTCGTGAGTATTCGCCACTCTGTAGCTATTGGGACATGAATGTATAAGAGCAAAGCTAATCAGCGGTCCTGGCCTGTGGCGCTGCAGCTGACCTTCTCCCTGATATGGCGTATGGCATCGACGGCTATCGGCACTATGGGATGGGTGTACGTTGCCGAGACAGGCTCTGGTCGACTGAGGGCGATCACAGCTGGTGTCTCGGCTGCTGGAGGGGTATGCATCGGTGTTATATTCAGCACCACCGTGCCGTACATGGTGAGTGCGGGCTTGTGCCTCTCGTGCTATCAAGATCTGCGATCAGCTTTTCTGGCTGACATGAATCGTGATAGCTCAATGTCAACTACGCCAATTGGGGCCTCAAGACGTGCTTCTTCTTCGCGGGGATATCGTTCATCCCCTCCTTCGCCGCATTCTGGCTCATGCCCGATATCTCCAATCGGACCCCGGCCGAACTCGATGAGATGTTCGCCAAGAAGCTCAAGCCGTGGCGGTACGTCCCTGAGCGCATCAAACCTCACTCAGCCCGAATTGATGGTTTATTCTTGGAGAATTATGCTAATGCAGTGCTCGATGCAGGTTCCGGGGATACGTAACCGACGCGCAGAAAGCGCTTCAGGCTGAGAAGGACCGAACGGGCGAAACCAATGCTGCCGACTTGCAGAACGCTGTCGTCCGACAGTGAGCAGTGAGCAGTAAGCAGTGAGGGCGCAGCTGCAGTCACAGGAGGGGTGTTGTTGAGGGCTTTACGGGATGACAGCACATTCCGAAAAGGTGTGAGTGGGCAGCCTGAGATGGGAAAGTGAGATAGCATACCGAGTACGAGATTTGTAAGGTGTATGTATTCATCGTTGTGAAGCGTGTTTGTATCAGTATGAAGCTTGAAGTAGTGTAATCCGCTTATAGTGATCATACTCTGCCAAATAACATAACATGCCACCACCCACCTGTATCAGCGATGACTAGAATTAAGCCGCACTGCTCCAGAATCGCTCGAAATCCGCGCCGATAACCCCCCACGACCAGCCCAGAGTCTCCGACTCGTTCCTGTCCATCCAGACGAAATCGCTATGCGTCGCGCCCTCGATCTGCGCGAGCAAACACTATATCAGCGCTGCCAACGTCTCTTGGCCTATTTTTGATATGCATCGCTGCCTTTACTGTACGGAAGGCACGAGCAAGAGAGCGAGGACGAAGAGAGAAAGAGAAAAAGAGGGAGAAGAAGAAAACGACAAAGAGTGGAAAGACTGACCTCGCGCAATTCCGCATCAACGCCATCCCGCTTCAAAGAGCGATAGAGGCTCACGATCTCATCCCGAAACGCCTCGGCTGTCCCGGTGGAAATGTACACTTTCACTCCTTTCCCATTGCCGTGCTTTGGCTTCGTCAGATGAGTGAACCCCCCATCGGGAGTTAACGCAGGGGAGAAGTACGGATTGCCCTTTGAGGCGAAATGGCGTGTGTGTGATGGGATACGTTCTCTGGCCATATTGATCAGGTGGTCCTGCCATCATCATGACGAAGCGGCCTTGCGTCAGTCTTACCTATGAAGAGTATCTTCACTCGTTGACGGACTCACGGTGTACCGATTTCGGTGGATGCTGGGGAACGAGCTCGTCATATCGGCCCAAGGCTAAGCAACACATTAGCTTTATCTCGAGCACCAGTCGAGTAGATGGCGTACGGAATGTAGACACATAGAACCGACTTGACCAAATCTATCAGATCCCAAGGCCTCCATTTCGCCCAGACGTTTCGCCAGAGCTAGCGAAGCGTTGGCTCCTGCGCTATCGCCACATAGCATGATGTTCTATTCCCTAAGACCGTCAGCTCAGTCATGAGCGTTGGGGTAGAGGTGATGTTTGTCTTGATTGAGGGATTGAAGAACGAGATGATCTAGTCGAGCTAGCGTCATCACCCACTCTAGCATCGAACCCTCTGTCCTCGATCAGATACTGCAATCCCGCCATGCAATCTAGAAGCGACGCAGGGAACGCCGTGTCGGCAGAAAGGGATTTACGATAGTTGACACCTGCGCTCGGATGTCAGTCTGCCTGCCTCTTGCCTTTCGTCTCCTGCCTCTTGCGTCTTGCGGAGCTCGCTGGAGTCAGGGAACCAAGCTCGAATCCAACTCACAGAACAACCTCGCTCTGGTGATTTTGGCTATAGACCAGGGTGTATGAATCCGAAGTGGGTGTCCACCAACGTATCCGCCTCCAACGATGAAGTATACTATCCGCTCGCCTGGTACGGCTGCTGCTGATAGTTCATCCTGCATGAGTCGCAGACGATCATTTCGCGCTTCATACCTTCTCCTGGATCACATGTATTACTACGACTCACCACTTGCTTAGCACCTTTCGACCTGATCCACCAGCCTGGGACCGTCGTACCGGAGACAACCGGTTGACCCATAGTCAATACTTTGGGCCATGACTCTTCATCCCTCTTTGTTAATGGCGGAACAACGACCTGCTCCAACTCGCAATCGCACAAGTACTTGTCTGCCTCGGGAGGAAGACGAGCTTCGTGAACGTCGCGCCTAGGCAGGCGGAGGAACGAATAACAGCCCGAAGTCACTCGGCGCCGATTCAAGCGGATATAATGATCGTACGTCCATCGTCTGAATGGTCTTCCGTATACTACCCAGAGTATAGTATGGTAGATCGTCGCTATAGGTACGATGACGAGGTGGATGAGCGGTGCCAGCGCGATGTCCAATATTGTCTGCGTCGCGGGCGATAGCTCGAAGTATGGCATTGCCGTTGTTTCTCAGCGTGTCTGCCGTAGGCTGCTGCGATGATGAGCCACAGGGCACGAAGTTTCGACTGATTGATGATTTGGCATTCTATACGATTATACTGATCATCCGGCTGCATCTCCTCGGAGTGGAGAAAGAAGTGATCAGCCTCCACTTCGGCGCATATTCGGGCCGGGTCCAGCAGAGTTGACATTTACGTATTCCATCAGTAGCAGGAATTGGATTGCGCATCGTCGATCTCGCCATGTCAGGTGTGCTTGAGTACTGGAAGTTCGCTGGCAGGCAGCTTCTTAAACGACGATCACTCTGCAGATGCTACAGCGGCAGATGTGGGTGTTGGGTGAATGGACGTTGACAAGCAGAAGAGATCAGCGGAATCATTCTAACGGGTCTCCACCCTTTCTCCGCATCAGATCTGCTCAATGGCTCTGCCGAAGATTACCCCCATATGTTGCACGACGGGAAGATGGCGCAGCAAGACGGCAAGGCGTCTTACGTCTTACGGCTCACGTCTACGCTGGGCGGTCTCCGCGTAAGGATTATTACGAGTATTTGTATTTAGCGGTCAGCGAGTGAGTTACCAGTTACTACCATGCAGCGTAGTAGTATAGTACCCGTAGTAACCCGTGGTATGGTAATAATGACGTCAAAACCGCTCGGTCACCCGATCCGGTATTTCCTCCTTTCCTTTGTCGCTCCGTTGAGACAGCCACTTTGCATACACGTTTATATAAAGGAGTAAGCGTAAGCGTCACCTTCTCCTTCCCAACACAACTCTTCATCGTTCAACACTACTCTACCAACAACCCATCACTAACAACACCCACACAATGTACATCCCCAAGATCGAATCCATCCTCGCTGCCGGCCTCGCGCTCACCGGCGGGCTGATCAAGTGTGAGTGGCAACACCACTTTTCTCCTCCATGTCTCGATACACTTTCTTGCCACTTGGCCAACTCCTCAACCCTGGACTCGTCTGGTTCCATAAGTTGACCTCTCAATGCTGATACACTTGATGTACGTAGCCGACAAGGTCGCCTCCGGCTCCGTGCTCGACTTCGCCGTGGAGAAATGCCTCGATTCCGACGACAACGTCCGCTGCACCAAGCCTTTCCTCGTTACCAAATCCACATGCTACAACCTTAAGTGGTCGACTGATGGGGCTTTGTCCCACACCACGGCCGAAGTGAAGGACGTCAAGTCGGGCGAGATCGTCTACTATAGGGATACCGACGGAGAGTGGACCCCCGAGAAGGGCGAGGTGGGTCATCCGTCCACTTCTAGAAATCAAGAGCTACACTAATATCTCCGGTCGCAGCTCGTCTATCTCGACTTCAAGCCCAAGATCTACGGCCAGGGCAATCACACCGTCGACTACGAAGTGACCACTTGCGAGTAAGCCCTCGCAGCTTGCACACTCGTAGGACTCGTTGTAACAGCAGTAGTAGTAGGGAAGTAGGGCAAACAAGAGTATTTTGTACCATATCATGCATGTGTAGCGTTATCGTTGTTGTTTCTTTGACTGTTGCTGGCACAGTAGAGCCTCGTCAGCGTTGAGTAATGCGAATACAACTCGAATTACAAGATTTTGTAATCGCATGCCTCTTCTATTACTTTTGCGGGTGTAAATAGAAAACAACCCGAATTGATCCCGCCACTTTCTGCTCGCGTCTGATCACAGCCAAAGCTGCAACTTGTGTTCTGCTTCAACGATTTTCGACATTGTACAATACGCTCACTCGTCTTTACACTAGACATATTCACTGCTGCGCCGCACTTCTCTCTGTCCTCGTCCTCGTCGTCCTCTCTCTGACTCGCTGTATCCATCAACCATGTCGACGGACTGGTGGACGCCCTCGTCGTCCTTCCACACACCGCAGCGCCCCTCGGCTCTGACGCACTCAACCTCGCAATCCCAACTATCCCACTCGCACTCTCGCCACGCCCACGGACACGGACATCGATATGGCCATACGAACGCTGGCGACGAGCTAGATCCCGAAGATGCCAAGATGGCAGAAGGGATCAAGTTCCTCCCTTCCTTCGCTTCTTCGCCAGCGGGCAAGCTCGCGCTGGGCACTTCACCGCAAGCGTCCTCTGGATCCACGGGGGCGGGCGCGGGAAGCGGCGCGTTTGCGAATCAGGCGTATGGGTCGAGTCAGGGGCCGTTTGGAGCGAGTCCGCAGGAAGCCAGGAGGAGTCCTACAACTAATGCGCGATTTAGTCTGTCCGCGCAAGATCGGTGCGTTGTTGCGTCGTATCTCAACACGCTGTAGACTGTCTACCATATCGAAGCCGATGCGAGTGTCGGGATCATAAAAATAGAGCTGACTATGATGGCCATGATGGCATTCATCAGAGACTCACCACGACACTCGCGCCGCACGCTCGCTCACCACAATTCAGGCTTGGGCAGTATAAGCAACAATAATACGTTCTCAATGGGGGTGGCGATGGACGAGGACATGCCTCCGACCGCGTCGTTGAGGGATTCCGTGGTGGAATCAAGTCGAGTCCAGGATGTTTCGTCTCCTGCAGAGTGAGTGTGATAGCCTATCTCTCTTGTACCTCTCGTTCCCTCGTTCGCATTTTCATAACGCCAGAGTCGGGCGCTACAAATAACAATAGTGATGCCGGATGCTTCCTGCTACCGTCAACCAGAAGATTATTGCCGCAGCTTACGCTCTGACTCTCGCGTAGACTGCCCGCCCCGCCATCCCTGATCCCGTCCTCGTCCACCACCACACTGCACATATTCGGCCCCCCGCCCGAAGTCCTCTCCAATCTCAAGACCTACCTCGAGCAATTCGGCCAAATAGCGTCATACCGGCCTGGACCAGAAGGCTCGAACTGGTTTATTGTCGACTTCACCACGCCTTTGGCGGCAGCATACGCCCTGCGCCGGCACGGGGATATCATCAATGGGCGATATATGCTCGGCTTCAAAGTCGCCCAGCCTGGCTCGACGGCGGGCTGTACCCTCGTAGATGGCCAAGGAGGGCAAGGAGGCGGTCAAGCCGCGGGCCAAGTGGGGAGACCCCTCGGAGCTGGAACTCCGCTCAGAGTCCAGAATGCCCCCATCATCAAATCACGGCCTAATCCCCAACCTACCAACAAGGTCAACAATACAAATGATTACGCGTGGGACGAACCTGAGAACCAGCCCGGCTGGAGCAGTTGGGTGTCAGAGAGGCTAGTAAGTCACAATCTCATCGTGTGCGCATACGTCCATGCTCACAACTTTGTCTCACCCTTTCAGTTTGGACGATGATGATTGCAGCTTTGGGACATGTTCACGATACGATACAACGAATCGCGTTATACGCCATGCATATATCTGAGATCGCTAGCTTCGAGTCATTGCGACAGTACGTACGACATAAGACACGAGGACGTGTACAGACATGCATGACATGGTAGACATATGTATGTGGATCTGTTAACAATCCGAATGCGAATATCATATCCACATGGTCACCGTCGCTTTAGAGCGAGAGCGAAGTTGTCAGTGTGAGCGAATGCGAAAGTGCGAGGAACGGGTTTGCCGAGCAAGATCAGCGGGGAATGCGAGTGCGCGAGCGAAGGAATCAGAGCGTGTCGCAGAGAGAAATAAAGAAAGAGTGAGTGAATATCCAGAGCATACGAAGGCGCTGGGTGTGTTTGAGGTATTGCGTTAATGGTAGAAAACGAGCTTGTGTCAATTGTGTAATGCGGTCCTGTCTTCTTGCAACTTCTGGTCTTGCTCGTCGCGTCATGCCAAGCTTCAAGTCTTGCGTTTGTTCTTGTTCAAGGTTACAAGTTAAAGTTAGTGTTGGCTACAAGTGACGATCAGTCGGCAAGTCAGCTCAGAAGGTGCGGTGCCCGACGCACACCATGCAGGGGCCGAATGCCAACGGTCTTGAGAAGTAGCGTGAGGAGCCATGCCAAACGACATCATCTTGGGATGAAGTGCCTCGCTAGATACCTTGGTACTGCTGCTGTCCCCTTGACTGTTGCTGAGGCTTGTGGGCGACTCCTCATGCAACGAGTCTTCGCCTTCTAGCGCCAGAGCGAGACTCTGGCCAATTGCAGCTGCGAACGGAGTGAACGGCTCGGAGTCGGGCCTGAGGCTGTTCCTTTGTGTCAATGGTGACCAGGGTTGCGCCATCGAGATCTTGCCAAGGCGCTGCAACAAATCTTTACCAAAGGGATCAAAGATTGGGCGAGAGGGAGCAACAGCGGCAAATCGTTGGGTGAGGATCGCTCGACCCCCAAGCGACATACCATTCGCATCAAGCAGTGCTCGGGCAGACACTTCATGCTCGAAAGCGATCAACACTTGCAACGGTGCAGTGGAAAGCACTGTGACCCGAGCGACCGGTCCGAAGTGGGAGAAAACTTCGCGAATGACTCCGGCATTAGGGAAGTAAACGGAATCCTGATTGGTAAGCGACGCCCAAATAGATAGACTCACCAAGTTCTCGACAATCACAGAACAGTCCTCTGAAGGGTCGCGGCGGGCTGGCATAGTCGGAGGATGGAGAACACGGTTCGGCATAGCGTCATGAGTCGAGCCAAATTGTTTAGCCTCTCTCTGGACCAGTGCCCACGACACGTCCATCTTGAAACCGCTAACAGCTCAGCTGAGCTGAGATATGGTCACTCACTCGATCCACTTTCCGTTCATCGCTTGCATCGCCGCGTTCGCCTCTCGATGCGTAGACATCAGGATGAAGCCCCTGCAGCGCATCAGCGGTATGTCATGACGATAGCTCACCTTCGTCGGCCCAGACCATCGAGCTGCGAGAGGAGAGTGGAATGCTCCACCATTCCGCATGATGTGAAAAGAGCCTTGAATTGCAGTCTGCGCGAGAGGTTTCGTTCAGCCTCCGCACGCACACAGCGTAGGGTCACGTACTGGGTAAGATCAAGAGGTAAACCCATGATATACAAGTTTCGAGGAAGTGGTCCTTGCGGATTGAGATGGCGATACCCAAGCCCTGAGAGGTCCGCTCGTAGACCATGACTGAGCGACTTTGGAGTTGAAGGTGCAATGATCTGACTCTGGAGAGACAGAGTTGACATAGACGTGGGCTCGAGCTCTGGCGTAAAGAGTGATTGCTGCGACGCAGTAACAGGCGCGCGTGTGAGGTTGCTATGGTATCTCCAAGTGATTAGAACTAGTAAGGAAGAATGTATCACGACGTACATTCCGCTTGTGAGCAAATGTTGCTTCAAGTCCAAACACTTCTGAACATCGCTTTCGGACCCGACCCACACTTGCGCCCACTGGAGGTTGTTCTCCCCGGTATTGTCAATCGGGTGGAGGAGCACTCCGAGCACCCGCGCTATACCGCGATTCAGCGTGAGAGTGCGGGTCCGGGACATGGAATAGCAGCGTGGTCGTGATTGTGTAGACTTACTGTTGGAAGAGAAGAAACTGATCAAGTGGTCGGTGGTGACTAATCTCGCTCTCTCGTCAGATATCGGCCTTCGTAGAGCGGAATACAGCTGACGAGGGTATCGTACCAGCCATGTTAAGACCATACAGCCGGACCTCATGCCTTGGAGACGAAGGAGGGAACACGCCGAAAGGCGTAGTGGAGAGCGGGGCCGAGGGCGGGGGTGGAGGCGGAGGCGGAGGTGGGGAGTTGGACGACATTGTTTTTGTCTTCGCTCTTTGCTCAACTCTTTGTTACACGAGAAAGAAAGTTGATATGTGTACAGAGGAGTACTGCACAGCGATATACAGGGATGCTAGTGGATCGTACGAAGGAGTGGCGAGGAAAGAAAGAAGGAGGAATGCGGATGAGGTGGATTTTGATGTTGAAGAAGAAGGAAAAGAAAAGAAAAGAAAAGAGAAAAGGGATAGAGAGAGAAATCAATCGCGTAAGTACCTCGTCCTCATATATACAGTAGTGCATCATTGCGCACAGGCCTTACATTCAGCCTACTGATACAACGTCAATGTATGCATATGGTGATGATGTGGTGTATACGTAAACATGCTGGGTACTGTCCTTCCCCTTCCCCTCCTCTTAGCTGTTATCGCCGCCAGACAGTGGGGGTGGTTTGGGCATGGGTCGATGATATCTTCCAGTAGCCGTAGCTGTTGCACTTGCTGTAGCTGATGCTGAAGGAAGGACGATGTCGCTGCTTGCTGGAGCAGGTGTGTCTGAGGAGGAGGATCGAGGTTTGTATACCAGGACTATGATCAGGCCGACGATGCACAGCACCAGGAAGAGGATACACCGTCTTCTCCCCGTATTCGCCTGATACCTGTTCACTGACTTCAGCTACATATTTCCGATTGATATAGAATAAGATAGCTTACCGCTGGGCGACTTTGAGCTCTTCCACTGCTCCGCTCAGCTCTGTGGCTGTTTGTTGGACGTTGTATTCCACGCTGTCAAGCACCGTCCCTTGCTCCACTACCATATTGCCCAAGTCCCTAAACAGATCTGCCAATTCTGAGATGGACGATGCGATTTGCGTGATCTCGTTGGATCGTTGTTGTACATTTAGGTCAACAGCGACCGTAGCCTGCGACTGGAATTGCGATTGCAATTGTGATTGCGACTGGAAATTGGGTGGGTCTGTCAGCTATGCTTGGTATCAAGGATCGCTTGGATAGCTTACAGCCTGCTCGTCCTCTTGTAATTCGTCTAACACGTCTGAACCCCGGAGCGTAATCGCCCCACTGGCAACCATCAAGTCCTTGTTCTTGATAGCATGTCCTTGCAGCTCTACATGCATCCGCACAATCAGCCTTCGCACAGCTAGAATCGGGATGACCAACTTACTCTGCATATATATCTTCTGCTTCTTCCTGAACTGTCCAGACAGCTCCTGCACTTTCTGCGCCAAGCCCCGTTGCACGTTTTTGGCCGTGACAATCTCGACTCGGGCCGCTCTCTGTCCAGGCTGAACAGAGGAGATGAGGGACGTACATCGTCGGAAGTCCTACATGGGACACAATCTGATTAGCGAAAGTCGAACAGAAAGAGAGAGTGAAAGGCGATACGTACTCTCGTGATATCGGTCGTCTGTCTCTCTATCTCTCTTTCTTCAGCTGAACGGTCGGTGAATCCAGGTAGAACGTGTTTCGCATGCAGCTTATCCAACGTGGATACTGGATCAACCGCTATATCAGTTTACTGATCTTTCAACATCGATCAATATAACTCAGGACGCACTCTTTATCTTGGCTCTACTAAGGATATCTTCCACCTCATCGCTCACATCGACCCTGTCATCTCTCATCAGCACTCACGACCTGCTTGAATCATACGAACACACTCACCACTTCGGCGGTAACCCTTTCCCATCAGCGGTCCCCGCACCGATCAACCCCTGCTCCTCGTCCATCTCAATATCAACCGTATCCCCATACTGCCTGAAAGCGCGCTTTGACCCTCGTCGACTATACGAAGTTGCCGAACTATCCCTGATTGACAGATAGAACAGGGTCCGCGAGCGCGTTATGGGCTGGTCGAGCGGTGTGGCGGCATTCGCTGATCTGTAGGGTGGGAAGGGGGAGGCGGAGGTGAATGCCGAGGAGGAAGAGGCTGGTGATGATGGGAGGTATGGGTTGGACATTGCGCGCGGCCGTCGCTTTCGAGTGACAATATTGAGACTCGCTCGCTAGCTTCTTGATGTCGCTTCGCTGAGAGCCAAGTCCTGCTCAGTCTCGATACTGCTGTCCCTTTTTGGTTGTATGGGATCCAGTAGAGGACGTGTAAGAGAGATAGCAACAACAATCAGGTTACACCCAGCTGAAGTGGATACGTAATGCAACGCAGAGATATACGGGCTGACGTCAAGACCACGTGACCATCATGAGCAATCTGAGTTGTACCAGCAGCAACGCGTATGTGGATAGTAATAATCTATGTCATGGTGGACATTGTTCACCCGTACCAGCTAGATACTCTTACATTTACGGCTATCACCCCACCCACATCTTGAGACAGTGTAGCTCGGACGTAACAGCGAACAGCTTGCCCAGTATGAACCACGGCTACGACGACGATGGTGAGCTCTTGCCACCCCCCATCACACTATTCCTCCGCCTCGCCTTCCTCAGTTGGTCAATGCTGATCGAATGAACATAGACGAATACGACTATGCCACTCCGCCCACTCTGCCCGGGCCGAGCGGGCTCCTAGCGCAGCTCATGGGTGGATCGATGGGCATGGGCCGATTCGCCAGAGCTCCACCACCGTCGTAAGCGCTCTCATTAGTTTGTTACTGTTTGCCGACGCTGACGAGACGATCTGCGTCATCAGAGCGTTTGACGAATACTATAAGGCTTACTCTGTTGCTGTGATGGGTGGACGAGAAAGAGCTGAGCTCATGTATGGCGGCAAGAGTGAGTCAGAGCTGCTCGCAGACCTGTGTTATCCGAAGATCGAGACACGAGTTGTCAGCGGCTGACCAAGCTTGAGCAGTCATCATGCCGCCTTCAGCACTGGCCAAACTCTGTGAGCCATACAAATCATCATACCCGCAAGGAGGGAAGCTCAATGCTGATGGCTATGTTGCTAGCCGCACTCGATATCGATAGTCCGTGGTCGTTTCAACTGCGAAATCCTCGAACGCCAAGTGTGCACAAAACACATGCAGGTGTGCTGGAGTTCATCGCGGAGGAGGGCATCGTGCATCTTCCTGCATGGGTGAGTCGTAGTGCACCAGATGGGAGTCACGAAGCGAAGCTGAACACTCTGACGCAGATGATGAAAACACTGAACCTGACTGAGGGCGATCCCATTCGATTGACGGGGGCAGCATTGCCGAAAGGCAAGTTTGTCAAGCTGCAAGCGCAATCGACGGCGTTCCTCGAGGTTTCAGATCCCAAAGCAGTGTGAGTGACGCCACGTATCGTTGTCTGTGATGACAAATACATATGATTGACGCTACGAACCTCCAGGCTTGAATTAGCATTACGGTCATACAATGTCCTGTCGAAAGGGGACATCATCGAGATCAGCTACAACTCCCTCACGTTCGAATTCGCCATCAACGAGACCAAACCCGAAGGACCGGGAATCGACATCCTCAACACCGACCTAGAAGTCGATTTCGATACGCCCCTCGGCTACGTGGAGCCCGTACGCCCCGCGCCCGCACCTATGCCGACAATGGCCGATAAGTTGAATATTAACCTTGGCGAAACACACTCTGTCTCTGCGGGAAGTAGTCGGCCGGGAACGGGTATGTCTATGAGGCCCGGAGGCGGTATTGGGCCCGATGGGCAGGTCATAGAGAGTTTCACGGGAGTAGGTCAGAGCTTGAGCGGGAAGAAGGTGAAGGGAAAGGGGTTGGCCAGAAAGATCGAGGAGGTCGATTCTGCTAGCAAGATCAGTCGGCATGAGTGAGTCGGCATGTTCAACAGCTGACGCATAGATTCCGCAGTCTACGCAGAGCTGTACGCTGATCACTACTTGCGATCCGCAGAGGCCCTCGAATCATCACTCCAGACTCGCTCAACGATGCCGATCGTAAAGTCCCCGCTGCGCTAGTCCTGCCCGAAGGCAAATTCTTCTTCGGATTCAAATACATCCCATTCGACCCGTCTAAAGCGCCGAAGAAAGCAGACGACAGCGCAGCTGCCGCAGCACCAACAGCGTTTGGAGGAGCGGGCCAGACCCTCGCTCGAAGACCGCCCGGAGCAGCGAACCCTAATATCAACCCTACTCCGCCACCTAGTCGACCTTCCACCACGCAACCTACCACAGCGGCAGCGGCAGTGAAAGAGGAAGAACCAGAAGATCATTGGGGCAAGCTGGGCGGAGGCAATTCGCTCTCTGCGAAGAAGACCGTCTCGGCGTCTGCTCCGGTGGCAGCGGCTTCTGCTCCCCCGCCAAGAGATATTATCGACGCAACCATGTTGGATGAAGATGATTTCATGTTTGGTGAAGAGGACGATGATGACGATAATGATATTATCGAGATTGACTCCGATTGACGATGGGCGGAGAAGACGCAGACGTCGTTTAGCAGTGTAGTACACGAGCGAGATCCAGCTCGTCTATGTATCACGCATGTATCGTCATCTTCATGATGAAAGATGGGTTTTCACGACGCCATCAAGAGATGATAATCCGCGGCATGGTTCATCCGAAGCGAATCTACAATGTATGGTGACGGTGACATAATGTTCTATATACACATATGCTTTGGGGAGAACGTGCTTACACCTCTTCTCTCCAATCATCCTTCCCTCCAAACGACGGAGTCACATTACTGGCCACGCGTAAGTCTCTCCTGGTACGCTTTCCAGCCTTCGACCCTATACCTCTCCGCCTCATCTCTGACCGCTTGTTCGCCGCCCGTAATTCCGTAGATGCCTCTACCGACAATAATGACATCTGCGCCAGAGTCGTAGACGACTTGGCGGGGTGTACGATACTGTTGACCCAGAGCGTCGCCTTTAGCAGCCAAGCCTACGCCGGGGGACATGATGAGCCAGTCCTCCTCCTCCTCCCCTCCTGCAGCTGGCGCACCGATACTGTCGACGCGCTGTTGCGCTATGAAACCGACGACAAAGTCACGGCCGGCAGCGCGCGCCATCGCCATTGTCTCCTCGGTATAGCTGCCTGTCGCCAAAGACCCCTTGGAGCTCATCTCCGCTAACAAAAGCAGTCCGCGTCCCAGCGGCTGGCCAACAGAAGCCAGACCTGTGATTATACCGGGTCCGGGAACAGAGTGGGCGTTGGTCAGATCCGCCCAAGAGGCGATCTTGTGCACCCCGGAAGAGTATTGGAGGGAGACGGTGTTTCCTGCGCACGGAGAGAATTGCACATGAGCAGTTATAGTCAGCGTCGAGCCACGTTTCAGGTCAGGACCAGGAAAAATACTTGAATACAAAGTGTAATGGTCAGGATGAGAGCGCACTCACCGATATCGGCAAACTTGCGGTCTTCGAAGATGACAAAGTCGAGCTCCTGGGACAGACGCACGAGCTCCTGTGCGAACTCGGTCGTAAAGTCCTCGATGATGTCGCAGTGTGTCTAGCGCGAGTGTCAGCTTACTTCCGTCCGCCAAGACCAAACGAAAATGCAGCTTTGAGCAGGAACAAAAGCAGAGCGGAGAAACATACTTTGACTAAGCAGATACTCTTCCCGACCCTCCGGACTATCTCTAGCACTTCCTCGGCCTTGGTCACGTCGACGCTCACGGCCAGATTCGACTGTTTCCTCTCGATGATCTCCAGTATGCGTCGCGCGGTTGGGTTGGTGTGCAGAGCGAGACGCGAGGCGTACGTCCTGAGTGTGGTGGGGTGTGGTGAGGCGGACATTGCGCTGCGTGATTTTCTAGATGCTGTATGTGATGCGGGAGTGGAGCCAGACAGATGGGGATGCGAGACTGGATGCGAGCTGAAGATGGGTGTATATCAAGTTGGCGTGTGAAGTGTGAAGTGTGATGTGATGCGATGGGGATCCGGCGATGCGACGATTTGATTTGATGGGGTCAACAATATATGCAAAGCACGGCGAGCCGGTCTCGTTCTCGGTCGCGGGCTAGCAGCGAGCTGATTTATTATGAAGAGTGATGCGTGATGAGTGATGAGAGATGCGAGATGCGAGGTGGGAATATAGGGGTAAAGGGGAAGATGGAGGTGGAGATGGAGATGGAGGCAGGCGAAAAATGAGGATAAATCGTGACGCCAAACTTTTCTCTCCGCCCGCGTTTCACCATACTCTACTACCGGGTAAATGCATCAAACTGATGTGTTCGCTGTCTCTGTCGCTCAGTGAGTGCAGCATCTGCATCCTCATCAGCATCGTACTGCATTGCATTGCATTTCAATATGGCCATGGTAGTACAGAACACATGCACCTGATCACGAGATCGAGAGCGGTGCGCGAACGTGATGTGCATGTGAGATCCCGTCGTTACTTCGTCTCGACAGACGGCCAAGCCGTCCCGTCCCAGCCTCTTGCCTCTTGTCTACGTTTCGCTCCAGCACACCCGAGCAAGATCCGCCAAGAGATCGAGGTCAGTATTATCCCGAGATAAACGGTCTCTTGACTTTTGACGAACCGACGAAGCGTCGGATGCATTTTGATTTTCATTCCAGCTATTCTAGACGAACGGTCACTCATGCTACTAGTCAGTTATTACGAACGGTATCAAAGGTGCTGAACCGTACCAACCGACACAGCATAAGCTTCTATAGCTGCGATGGCTCAGTTAAGCTGCCAAGAAATGCTCTGAGGCGCGAAAGAAATCTAGCGGAACCATTACGCCCCAGCGTGTATTCACAAATCCTGCTAGCCGATGTCTGCGCTGGTGCTAGCGATGCTGCTGCTGCTGCGCGAATGCGGCCGAAACAGCCTCCACAATTAAGTATACAAACTAAGAAGTGAAAAAAGTTACCGACTAGCTTATACCGTCGCTTCCTCTCCTCGAATACCTGGGTGCCGGCCGACACGTCGCTTATCTGATTAAAATCTGCTACAGTTTCTTACTCTTCACTATTTACCCTGGAAAATCAGCAATCGCAGTCCGCTTTCGTAATACGCCACACCAAAAGCCCAAACCTCAGTAGTAGTCTCTTCACCCAGAGTGCCGGGTACCCAACTGCTAAGCAACTGCGCTCCACGCCAGGGATGCGCGACAGGGGCATGCCTTCCGGGATGAGGTACGAGGTACACCGTAAGAGAATCCGGTAGGCCCTTGAAGACTGACAATGTCCCGAGTGCTCCCAGACGAAGAGAGAGGAAAAGAAAGAGAGGAAGAGATAGAGGTTCGGGTTCTCAAAGCCGAAACCGACTCGGAGCCAACTGATAAACTTGCTGGGCCTGATCCACATGTACGCTTTGCTCGCGCTCCTAGCGAGGCAGCGACGCAATGCGCAGGTTTGCTCGTCTACAAAGTCTCGAGGTCTTGGCGCGGATATACTCGCACAACTTACTGAAAGGAAAAGCCTGTAAGCATCGGCGGGGGAAAAACTTCGGTACCGATACCCTGCCCTTGACGCAAAGTATAAAGCCCAGCTTCTTTATCAGATAGACAGCCCGTAAAGAGCCAATTCCTCACCCACCTCTTCCTCCATCCATCCATCCTTCCTTCCATCCTCTCAACTCGTCCCACCTCTCAATCGAGAATAGAGAGTGCGCGATGAGCCACTCAGTCTCTTACGGGCAGACGACATCCTCTCACTCCTCTTCGGAGGACGTAGAGGACAAAGTCGAGTCCCCTTCTGCCGAGAACGAAAAGGTTCTCGCTCCCTCTACCGAATACGACGGTGTCGCCGGCAACCTCCCAAAGCTGGAGCGACTCGCCCGTCTACCCCTCAATGGCGACGGCGATGAGGCCGAAGCCAACCTGACGGCAGAGGGCGATGTCGACATCCCCCTGCGATACCGTATTTTGGCGTTCAGCATGATCATCTTCTTCGCGACCGGTTCCAGCTTCATGCAGGATATCGCTAGTCCCCTCAAGTCCACCTTTAAAAGCAAACTCGGCATTACCAGTGAGTCTTCATCTGCTGTCTCCCATGGGGCAACAGCATGGTGTTGCGTCGCTGACATACTTTCTCAGACGCCCAATACGGCACGATATCCTCCGCTTCGAGTCTCGTTAATACCATTCTCCCTATCATCGGCGGAATCGGCATGGACTACTGGGGTGCGACTTAGTGAGTCGGAATATACGACTGTTCATGTTCTTGGAGACAGATGCTGATCGATCTCGATCCCGCAGCGCCGCCATCATCTCTAGCGTATTCGTTTTCATTGGAGCCATGATTGCCGCCATCGTGAGTGTAGCCCACCCGCAAGCCAGTCTTGCATAAGCTGACCCAGCATCTCCGACCATGTACCAGTCTTCCAACGTGGACAGCTATGGCATGCTCGTATCAGGACTCATCATCATGGGCTTTGGCTCTACTGGTGCGTGTTTCCTACTACTCTCATCTCTCATATATCTCAAGCGCAGAGCCGCGAGTCGCCGTGCTGACGGCTCACTGTTCTCTGTGTAGTGATCGAGTCGACGCAAAGCAAGTTGTACGCACACTGGTTCAAGGGATCCTCGCTCGCATTCGTCTTCGCGATTGATATTGCTTGGACGAGAATCACCTCGGTCTTCTCCAAGGCCAGCGCCGTGCCCATGAGCCAGATCAACGGATGGTGGGGATGGGCACTGTGGATCCCAACGATCGTATGCGCTGCCAACTTGGCTTTGGTCGTGACGTATTGGTGGTACGAGCGAGCTGTGCCTAAAGCCTACCGCCCACTTCTGGGTAAGAATGCCAGGGTGCAAGAAGGCTGGGACAAGCGCAAGTTCAGCTTGGCTACGCTGTGGAGACTGTGAGTCTTCAGTACCTCTTTCAGCTCCCACTGTGATGCAGGTATACCGATGCTAAATGTCATGTCGTGCTATCATTGCAGACCCAAATTCTTCTGGGTTCTGTGCGGAACCCGTATGTCCTTTCCTTCACACATGTAACTACGGTGGACGCTTGACTGACCATGACCATGATTCCCATGTGCACAGAGATGTTCCAGAACTCGGCCGTCACCGTGTACACCTCGAACTTGGCCGATATCCAGACGTACACCCGCGGCACCTCGACCTTGGCAGCGGGCTACAATACGTCGATCCAGGGCATCATCCCCATCGTGCTCACGCCGGTAGTCGGGCTGTTCTTCGACCGTATCGGCTGGCGAATGGTCTTTGGTGAGTCGTCACTCTACACTATTCGCTGTCTACTGCCTGCAGTATAGGCCGAGATTGCACAACATAGCGGCTGACGCTGTTCCGAACGCAAATGCAGTATCCTTCACGGCCATCCTGTACGTCATCGTCTATTCCTTGATCAACTTTACAAAGGTACACCCGCTTGCGCCGATCATGATCTCGTCGTTCGCCTTGACGACCAACTCGATCGCCTTCATCGCGTCGATCCCTGTCCTGGTGGGCGAGGACGCGCTGCTCGGTACGGCCTTTGGCGTCTGGAAGGCATTCGCCAATGCCAACTCGATCGTCTTGGACGTCGCGTCCGGTGCAATCCAGGACCGCACGGCGGACGGGAGCTACGACAACGTCATGTACCTCCTCATCGCCATCAAAAGTCTGCAGGTCTGCTACGGACCCATCTACGACTACCTCGACGGCAAATGGCTCGGCCACTCGCTCAGGCTCCCAGAGAAGAAACGCACCGCTCTCCGCAGAGAGGCCATCGAGAAAGAAATCGATTACCCGGGCTGGAGAGTGAACAAGCGCGTCACCTATACTGTAATGATCCAGCTCACCGCCCTCGTCATCGTCGCCTGGGTGCTGTACATTGTCTACTCCCTCGGCACCTGATTGTGCTACTCGGCCTTCTTGATACACGTCACTGCGCTCCATGTTTGACAACCTTATAAATACCTTCATTAGACACTATAGATACCTAAAGCCCACTTTGGGTCGTGCACACTTATGACATGCCTACGAATGCCTTTGCAATCGGACTGTGAGTCGACTTTGGCCACACATAAGCTTGTCGGGCAGGTCGTGGCACTATCTGATACACTCACGACTTATCGACTCGGATGACAGCCTCTGTCGTCGTCGTGACTGGCTGCATCAATACAACGAGTAGAAAGCATGCAGTGTGCACGCTCAGGACGGCAGTGGTAAATGCTGCACACATTTTCTCATGGAGTGCGACCTCCAGACCTCTGCAAGCTACTGCCAAATTGCATCAAGTATCAAGCATCAAGTACCAGGTTCCAAGTAATCTAGCATGCATCGCATCTACGATCTATATGCTATAATGCTATAATGCTATAATGGTGTGAAACCTAAGCGAACTCGGAGAACTTGCCGTCCGCCTTGTCCTGGACGGTTGCGACCTTCTCCTTGATAGCGTCCTTGGTGGGCTGACCGTTGCCTGCCTTGTCGACCTTCTCCTTCAAGTCCTTGACATCCTCGGGCTCGAGGAGGTCGACGAGAAGATCAAGCTCGGCGAGTTGCTTCTCGATGGTCGAGGCGGGGGCGGGTGTGCCTTCAGCAACAAAGTAGTTCGAGGAAGCGATGACGGTCGCAATGGCCTTCTTCCACTTCTTCAGGTTCTTCCTCGCGGCCTCCTTGGCCTTCTTGGCCGCTTCGCGGTCGGCCTTGGACGGTTCAGCGGCTTTGCGCTCCGCTTCGGCCTTGGCTGCCTCGGCGGCCTTTTGGGCCTCTTCAGCCTTCTTCTTCTCGGCCGCGCTCAGGGGCTTGGCAGCGCCACCGGCAACACCGCCCTTCTTCTTCGCGTCCCTAGCGGCCTTCTCCTCGGCCTTGATTCGCTTGATACGAGGGTCGACGGCGAGAACCGAGTCGACCAGCTCGCGCACGCGGACGTTGTCCTCCTTTTTACGGCGAGTGCGCTCAGACTTGTTCTTCTTCTCGGTGAATCGCTTGTCGTCACGGCTGTAGTAGCAGAGATATATCAGCCTTGCACTTCTCGGTTCCGTGAAGCGCTCCATAGAATGGACAGTCACGACGCGACTCACGAGTCAGAGCCCTCGTTGACCTCCTTGTCATGCCACTCGAAGCTCCTCCACGAGTCAAAGTTGTAGAAGAAATCGTAGAACCCCTCGACCTCCTTCTTGCTAGAGTTAAGATCACCGAATTCGGGCACAGGCTGGACCTTGGAGAATCGACCCTCGCGGGAGAAGACACCAGAGACGACCTTGCAGAACTCCTCGGCGTTGGCACTGAGCGGCTTGAGGTCGGGCACCTCGTCCTCGATGTTCCAGTCCACCGAGTCGAATTGCTTTCTCCTGTCGGGGTGGGTGAGGGTCTCGTTGGCTGAAACAATAGACAGTGGGAGTCAGTATGGTACCACGTGATGTGTTGAATAGTGATTGACCGACTCACCCTTCTGGATACATTTGAAGAAGGCGTCGTCGCTGGTGCCGGGGTGGGTCTTGCCGGCCTTCTTGTCGGGGTGGTGACGGAGGACTTTTCGGCGGTCTACACGTAGAGCAAAAGAGGGTCAGCTTCTGCGGCAGAATTGTGACGTATTATAGATTAAATGACTCACGAGCAACCCTGATGTGGTCCTCGGTAGCCTTGTACCTCAAATGACCCAAACCGAGAACGGCATAATGGTCCTGCTTCTTCCACTCCTTGGGGTCAGAAGCAAGGAGGTGCGAGTGCTCCTCCTCTTCTCCCAATCCCGGGAAGAGCTCGCCACTGGCCGCCTCCTTCTTAGCTGCTTCGCGTGCTTGACGGTCGGCCGCAAGCTCCAAGTCGTCCTGCTCGAACGAACGTTGCAAGATCTCTCGTCGAGCAGCGGTGATGAATGATGGGCCGGCGGGGTATAGGGGGAGAGTCGAGGGCGATGAGGGCTTGGAAGGCGAGGGCTTGCTCCAGCTCGAAGGAGCGGAGGAGAGCGTGAGGGGGAGTGTGACGATGTTGGCCATTTTGTGTGATTTGGCTCGTATAGATGTAGAAGAAAACGAGATGGATTTGACTTAGTCTGAAATTTATGAAAGAACACTGAGTGAGCTTAGACATTGATTTTACCGGTTTTATCGCTTTTTATCCCATCTCGATTGTGATTCACGTTAGACAGCATCTTCGATACCAAGTGGTTGTAACGCTGCATGTTCGCGACCATTGACAGACAATCAACTCGACGAGAATCACGCAATCTTAGCTCCAAACATAGACAGCTCTTTCACCTGATACAGCAAGAGCAGTAGTAGTGCTCCATTGTTCCGCATCCTGTCTGCCTAAAGCTCCCTCGACGCCGCTACACCATGCAACGTCCAAACGACCCATTAGCTCAACGAACATTATTGTGAGTTGGCAACTTCGCTTCACAGCAATGGTATGGCGATAGCTGACTTGTATCCGTTCATCTACAGCGTGAAGAACCTGTACGTCGAGCGCTTCCCTCATCACCCATCCCTGAGAAGACAGGGTAGTAGAGGAAGAAACGAGCTGATCTCATACGATTGTATGTTGTCTTCCGTAGGAATTTCAACATCACAGGTCCAGACCTGTACGACCTATTCGGGAAGTACGGTCCCATCCGCCAAATCCGATTGGGGACAGATCAATCCAACCTCAAAACGAAAGGAACGGCTTATGTGGTCTATGAGAGTCCGGACGATGCCAAGGAGGCGATAACGCATCTGAATGGTTTCCATCTCATGGAGCGGTATATCGTCGGTGAGTCTTGTTTTTAGTTGTCTATCAGATGGGACAGTTCGGGGGAGAGCTGGGAGGATAGCGGGAGGAGATTGGGAGATGATGAGGGTGTAGAGGGGGCCCGCGGGACAGAGGGTCACACACACACAGAGAGAGAGAGAGATCAAAGAGAGGAACAGAGAAATAAAGGTGGTGATACCCGAACCACAGCTCACCCCTCTCTCTCACCTCGCAGTGCTCTATCACCATCCATCAAAACAACAGGCGTCCGCACTGGCCAAAGCGGAAATACGAGCACGAGAACAGGCTCTGGCTTTAGAAAAGCAGAGATTGGGCATGAGCGATTAGGTCATCTGGCGCTCAGACGGATTCGAGCGTACAATTGTCAGAGACGAATGATTGGCTCATCAAGCGAGTGGAAAGCAATACATTTCTGTAACATTATTGTACTAGTACTCTCATGTCATCATGGCCAAGGTCATCGTGCATTGCCATGCTTATTGAACAAGCACTCCCGCTGTCTGAGTGTCGCTCGATTGGGTTGAGAAACAGACACTGCTCCTTGCAGAGAGCACATCAACGACGATAGCACATGACAGAAGCAGACAACGAGAAGCTATAGCGACAGCCATACCGGTTTCCCCATATTGCTAAATTCCGTACATGGTGATATCCATTTGCACTCTCGGTCACTTCACGGCAGACTTGAAGCGCACTTCTCATGAGTAATGAGTAATTGACGTCCAACCCAGCCACGCCGAAACGCCCTCGTCAAGTACACGCCATTTTCCCTCTTGCGCATAAAGACACCATGGTCTCTTTACCCCTTGTCTTCGTCGTATTGATCGTTCTTGTCATCATAGATATCTGGTCAGCATCAGTCAGACCGCTCTGAACCGCTCGATCTTGCTCTAGCAATCGATCTTCAGAACTTGTCTTGGCGGGCAGCTTGTGCTTGGGGCCGTATGATGGGAGGTCTTTGAAGAGCTTGATTGGATTCAATATCGTATTGAACCTGCGTTTGAGCAGCTGGTCGGAACTGCTGAGGCGTTTGCGGCATTTTCATGGAGCGGTCGAGACGTTGAGGCTGCGGATATGCTTGTTCCGCTTGCGAGTGGTCGTGGACATGTTGAGGTTCTTGTGAGTACATCGGTGCTTGGTGAGTATCCAACTCATGCGTGCGGCTTACTACGCCATTGCACGCGCATGTTAGCATTCGGCTCTGGGGATGACTTCGCTAACCTCACCTTCCCCACCTCTAGGTTCAATCGGAGGAGCTCGGTCTGGCCACGATGGTCTGGCCGGATAAACAGCTGGCGGCGGCATCGAGATCGCATCGAATCTCGGTTGCGTAACGGGTCTGGCCGAAGTGTAAGGACCTTGGCTATACCTGGGCTCAAGAGGGCGTTCCGGGGTGGACGGAGCTTGATCGCACGGTTGGTGCCTATACTTCCTACGATGTGGGATTTGGTTTCAGGTCTGTGTCTTCGTATTGATACCTGGTCGCGCATCATCATGAACGTCAGCCGAACTTACGCGAGCTTTTGTTGCGATGTTAACGAAGTCGACGGCATCGCCTTGTTCGGCCCAAATGGATGTGCACTGTGGGATCTGGGGTCAAGTTCGTACGGATGGGCTGGCGGGGGTCGATTGATGGGCCGAGGTGTATCGAAGTGAGAGATATCTTGATGGTTGGGTGTCGAAGTAGGAATACTGCGACAGTCCTTCAGCTTAGAGACGTCTTTGGACGGAGCACAGCATATCGTACCCTTGGTGCCATGATTCTTCAACGTCTAGCCTTTGTCTCTTGGTCATAGAAGGGAGATAGGCATCGCCGCCGATCGGGCCAGCTTGATAGTGTCCGCTATCGTATCGGCTGTGGAGCGGTGCTTCTGAGAGTGCAGGAGGTACGCCAGTAACACAAGTGTTATTTGGCACATGACCGGGTGTGACAAGTTGGCCGGGTTTGAACGAGGTCTTGAGGGCCATTTTCGATTCAGCCAACTTCATGTGAAGCTCGTCATTGGCGCTATATCGTGGTTGAGTTGAGTAGCTTTGCCAGTGTCATACGGTAGAAGCTGGACTCACGCAGCCAGCGATGCGTTCTCTTTCTTCATGGTAGGGTTTCAGTCAGTTCGAGTGAATTGACCAGATGCTCGGGATTGGCTTACCTTTAGCTCTTTGCAGATTGAGCGAAGATGGCCAGTCTCTCCCGAGAGGTGGCCTAGCTGGAACTGTCCGGGAATGAGTAATAGTTTCAAATAATGGACAGCAATGGTGAGAGTGTACTCACCATTAGTACGCTGATAAGACTCTCGTGTCCCTTGAAAGCGGCAGCGACCTCCTTCTCCATCTTCCGACCTTGAGCGACGACTGGGCGAGAAGCAGTCTTTGAGTCTTGAAACCATTGTTCCAGATGCGGTTGGAGCTGATGGATGGCACGGTCTCAGCTTTTATGTGAGGGAACGAAGCGATAACAGCTTGGCATACCCCTTGAGCAATGAGAAAACTTTCCATTGCTTTGTTGCACACGGTACAAATCTTCGCTTTGTCTGAAGATGGAGTTGCACGTCAGTAGATATACACCTCGCAGCCAAAGATGAGATACAGCTCACTGTGGTGATCGGAATCGTTGCATATGATATGCCCACACGATGTCATCCAGAACTGCCGAGTCGGCTCTTCGGCGAGGTAGACATGGCTATAGAATGGGTGTCAGCGACTATCGGATGTATCGTCGCCGCCAGCTGCAATCAATGATGCTTGTTGATCATCCAGTTCTTCGTTGCTGGAGGGGAAGAGAAAGTAAGGCAGATGAAAGCACTCACCATATATTGCAAGCTACATGCTGAAGAAAGCTCAGTCCTCCGTCTTTGCCCTGCGCCTTCTCCTCCACTTTGGATCCCTCCACTATCGGCTCCCCTCCGAACGAAGCATCGGCCACAGGCTTTGGCAGTGCGGGATTTGACATGGGTGCGAGTGTGTTAGTAATAACAATGTGAAGTCGAGGGAAAGGGTGGACCGAGGGAAAGGAGGGTTAGCTCTGTTGCCAACGTGTTGAAACGTGAAGCGGCGAGCGGGTTAGCTATGAGGACGGACTGGGTCAGTCAGATGAGTCAGTGCTGCGCGACGAGGTCGATGGTGTGAGATGAATCTGGGTGAGCGGTGATGAGTGGGTCGCGTGGGATCACTGGAGAGAAGAGCACTGGTAATGAAAGAGAGAGGAAGAAGAAGATGAACGATGAGGAAGACGAATGATGAGTCAATGTGTTCTGTAATAGGTCTGTGCGTCAATTCGTTTCACTTTGCTTTTGATACAGTATGCATAATCACTGATCTCGATTACATTACCTTCTCGCCTCTTCACTGCTGATATATTCTCAATGCAGGCTCATGTAATAACGTCTCTGAGCCTGGTCTTGTCTGTCTGTCTGTCTATCTCGGTCTCGGTCTTATCGTCGAGACAATCGCTTCAGTCTTCCCCATCGATATGTCAATGCTGTGGATAGTGCTGACTCCCCCTCTCTATCGTCAATATGTCAGCGATTTCCAGCATGACTACGACTATAACGATAGCTCACCTCTCCCTGCTCGCGCCATTTGGACTAGTACGCATCCCCCTCTCTCCCTTCATTGACGAACCCGAGCGTGCTCAGCACCTTTTCCTTCACCACGTGATCCCGCTCTTTACGTCTCTGTGCGTGATAGGCGTATAGTCAGCTAATCACTCATCAAACTCGATGCAGCACAACAGCTTGGCAAAAGGGAAGAAGAGATGGACTCACAGTATCAGCCGCGATCTTCTCCTCGATCTCCTTCAGCTCAATCTCGCGTAACGGCACCAGATCCTCCGCGACGAGGTCCTACCACGATAAAGTACATCAGCACCGAGCAATATCGATATCAAATACCCAGATGTAGAATGCAGGATGAAGGAAGCAGATTTCTGCTCGGACTCACTATTTCGCCGAGAGCGACGACATTCTCCCCCCGAATGAGCAGAACACCAATGTCCTTGTCTGCGTATTCGAATTTGTAGTGTAATCTCTCCACGCAAGCGTCCAGTAGGAAGTTGGCTGCGTGGATCAGGGGCAGTGCGAGTAGCACGAGCAACATTGGTGGTACGGGTAGAATAGTATTTTGAGGACATTGTAGTCAGCTCTATTCGCAGAAACGACGTCCCCAGCTCCAGCTTCAAGAGCAATGCGCCATTTGGCTAAGCTCAAGATGTGCCGCTCACCGAATTGATCATAACTCCTGAAGACACCGACCAATTTCCGCCCGTCTCGCAGGAGAACCATGACTTTTTCTGTACACCCAAAGCATATCAGCACGAGCCAGGACAAGCCAGACATGCAACAGTTCGGTACGTCGTGGATCTCAATCTCATCTCGAGATAGATGTGCGTGATATCTCGAAGAGGATGGGTCCAAGTCAGATAGTCAGACGGAGATACGCACTGTCGACTAGGTCCACGAGCGAGCCTGAGGTCGTGAAAGGGATGAGGGCGTCCATCGCTGTCCTCTTAATGCTATGCTAAGGGCTCTAGAGGGGTCTGGATCCTGCTTGGGATGTCAGAGATGCTTGCTGGCGACTGTCGTGGAGTTGAGTAATAAGCAAAAGCGCTGGATCTGCTTTATTTGGACGATATGGTAGTTGAGCAGAGGTCTAAGTGCTTGAACTTGGAGATGAGCTTGAGCTCGAACGCTAAAACGGCGGAACCAAATTCATCTCCAAGTAAATTGGCACGATTGAAGCTCTATGTCCAGATCTGCTGCGTGCAACAAAGCATAGTCGCTCGATGCGCCGAGGTCCACAGTGGTACGCATATAGCATGCCCGACACAACATCATAGCCCAGGAGCGAACTCCGAGGACGCAGAAAAGTTATGAGCTCCGAAACCCCGTGTGGAATGATGTGACCGTCCTACAATCTTCAGCAGACCACGCCTTGGGAGCGATAAAACCAAATCCAGATCCACTGACATGCTTTCTGGTTACTTCTTGTACATATTGGAATATTTGCAAATCTGCGCTACAAGTATATATCCTCTGATGCTCCACAGTCCTATCGATACAAAAACGGCTATACTCCATACAATCCTCCAGGGCGAAGGTCGTACAGTTACACGTACTAATAGGTAACACCCGCACTTGCACCTGCACCGCCAAAGAGGGCTGACCGCCTTTGAGCCTTCATCATCTTCTTCTGCCGCCTGTACTCGTCCTTATCAGCCCTCTTGAGCGCTTTCTGCTCCCGCTTGAACTGTCTGCGATTGGCCTTGTATTCCCGCTCGGCAGCGCGGTATTGCTCCAACGTCATTCCGCGTGGTAGCTGCGATGGTTGTCAGTGATTCCACCTCTTACACAAATGCGCGGATACACGAGTATACAAGGAAAGTGGCTGACTCACCTGGAGCTCCTCGAGCTCGGAGTCCGAGGAAGAGGACGAGCTGGACGAGGCGCGTTGGCGATTCTGTGGCCGAGCAGCGTGCCCTTGTCGAAACGTTGCGCCGGAAGCAGGCCCAACCTGTGCACCCTGTGCACCCCGTGCGCCCTGTGCATTGCTCGTAGCGGCATTACCGAATCCCGCTACAGGACCTCGTGCTTGCGACTGAGGCTGAGGCGATATGGCGGTCTCGTACGTTGGCGGAGCATCGTGTGTCTATCATCGGTATCAGCATTGAGCGCAAACTTCTTCAGTTCTAGCGTGATGATGATGATGATGGTGATGCAGCCGAGCTCACCTCGACAGCCTTGTCGTCATACCCCCTAGCACTCTTCTCGTCCCTGTACTCGTGCATAGGCGTCGAGCCGTGCGCGTACGACGGAATGTGATCTTCGGCAAGTCTGCTGTCGTCGGCATGACCGGGCTGGCTCAATGTGTGGGAGGCAGCGGAATCATTACTGGGCCCAGCCTCGCTCGCGCCCTCGCCTTCGCCCTGGGCATGCGCCTTGTTCTGGCGGTCTTTCCATGCTGTCTCGGCACCGTGCACGAGCCCATAGACAGGACCATGCCCCTTGACACGACCTTGGCGGTCGTACTTCAGTTCAGGCCCGGTGGGGGAGTTGATGTCCTTGTGCGCTTGATAGCCCGCCTTGGCTGCGCGGATTAAAAGGAATGCCATTGTGCGTGGGTAGGTGGGTTGGGGCGTGTAATCCAATTCTGATCGTGTAGTGTAAAATGCTCGTCAAGTCTCGTTCTGGAAGTGTGGAATGTAGGGAGATCGTTATCTCTCTCGTCTTGCTCTATATATATGTACTCGAGTAGTGGTTAGGCTGTGTGCTACGTCACGCGCACTAACCTGACTCCCGCGTCGGAAACGATCACGCTACAAGTACTTTACTCCAGCACTCCTTCAATGAGGGTACGAGGGTATGACGCCGGTACGCCGATACCGATCTAGGAACCGCGGCCAGAGCGAGAGCGGAGCAAAGGCGGAGAGGGGTGGAGATGACCGCTTTGCTATTTTTATCAAGCGTCGATCTGATGGGATGGTGATGATATGGTAATTCCACGTCAAGCTCACCGGTTCCGCCGGCTATACGAGTACTCGTTGTGCCCAGCCGTTTTTGGATAGACATAAGCTTACAGCGTAATATGTACAATCCTGTCAACCGTCTCGTCAGTGTTACCATAGTCGCCCAGCCCTTAGCGATGCAGGCCCAAGCCCTCTTCCCAGAGGCCGAGGCTGGCCCGTCCTCTTCGCGCGCATCGCACGACAGACCGTCCCTATTCGACCTCCTGGCGCAAGAACAGCTCCGAGACCTGTTCCACCCCGTGGTCCGCTACGTCCTCTCTGTGAGTTCTGACGTCTGCCGAGGTTCGGTGGGGGCTAATACCTTATCCTGATGGTATACTAGTACTTCGCCCAGCGATACCCTAGGTATCTTCTCCGAATCCTGAACCACCATGAGGAGTTTTTCGCGCTGCTCTTACTTGTGCTGGAGAGACATCATCTGAAGAAACACAGTATGTCTCGCTGCCCTCTTCCTCGCTTCCTCTGCCTTCCTCCTCTTCCGTGATTTCGTCCTTCTCTTCTATCCTATGCTGAGTTGAGACGCACAGACGCATCCATATCCGAGCATTTCTACGGCCTACGCCTCGCTCCCTCCCGCAGAATCCCAACGCCCAGATTGTCCGCTTTCGAAGGCCAAAGCCAAAACCAGAACCAAAGCTCCCGTTCGCGTAAATTACCACTAAGCCGTAGACACCGATGGGCAATGCTGCTTTTTCTCGTGGGCGTGCCCTACGCCCGAGCAAGATTGCAGGACTACTACGAGCGATTAGGCGGCGGGGTCGATTCTTCTGAAGAAGGGATAGGTGACGATCGGCCTGCTGTAGCAGTAACACAAGTGCGCTCTCTCCCTCTTTCTCTGCTCATGGGGATAGACTGGGCTGTCACTGATGCAATATGGCTGTGGGTCGTAGACGCAAAAGCTCTTCAAGGTCGTCTACCCTTATGCCAACCTGGCTGTGGACTTGACGTTCCTGAGCTACGATATTGCCTACCTATTCGAGAAGACGGACAGTTATCGACCATGGCACAAATGGCTGGGATTAAGCGTGATTCGCCGAGGTCCCGAAGACGATGACGTGAGCTTACACTACAACAAACAGTGTACTTGAAGCTGACTGAGATCTCGTAGGGCGACGATAATACGTCTCTGTTATCGAAATTACCGCCTCTCCTCCCGCCGTTACTCCTCTTACTGAAATTATCGCAATGGTGGTACTCTCCTTCCTCGCCTCGTACCCTCTCACACCTATCTTCGGAAAAGAACAGTATCGCATCGACCCACGCGGCAATACAGCCACCACGACCACTCCCCATCCTCCCCCAATCAGGCTTACTGCCACCGACACCGCCAATTACTCCTCCAGCCGAAAACCAACACCTCGAAATGGCCGACGCATCATCCAGTACCACTTCGACAAAGCAAGAGCTGTACGCTGTGAGCGAAGCGCAGTATGGTACGTGCCCGCTGTGCAAGAAGAAATGGCAGAACCCCGCTGTGCTGCCTAGTGGGTGGGTGGTGTGCTGGCGCTGTGGTTGGGATGCGGTCGAAGGTGAGGAGGCGGAGCAGGATGAGGATGAGGATGAGGAGCACAACGAGGAGATGGGCAAAGCGGCATTAGGAGAAAAGGTCGAGCGGCTGAGGAGTAAGAGGAAAGGCCGATGTCCAATTACCGGAGTCGCGGTCGCTCCAGGGGAGCTCAGGCGAGTTCTAGTTTGAATGTGAGTTCTGCACCTGTTGCGTCGACCAGCTTTACGAAACTGATGTATCTCAGATTGTAATATAGTGTACGAATGCATGACCCGAGCGACAACATATGACGTTTTCTGCAAAGATCACACCAGATATAGCAAAACAAGATACACTAACTCCAAACCCGCTCATCTCTCGTCAAGAATCATACAGCCCGAAAGCACCCAAGTACAGAGAATCACCATCGTCTTAATCCTACTCCGAGTCGGAACCGACGGCGTTGGCGACATGAGAGCGGCGGAACGAGATCTGAAAGCTTCTCATCAGTCTATGCTTATCGGTATGGGCGAGAGGAACTCACCTTCCAGTCCTCGCCTTCGGGGTCGAAGAAGGTGAGCTTGACGAGCTCGAACTGAGCGTGGAGTCAGCGAGGTATATCTCGTCATGATGATCATTCTCAAGGGCGGGTCTGTCGGCACGGAAGGACCACTGCGACTCACCCGCTCATCCTCTTTCATCGCGTGTAGGAGATCTTCGACGCACAGCGCTGCGAGAGTGAGATCGCGGCCGTTGAGCCGGATGTTCCCCGCTGACCAAAGATAGATGGTGCTGTGGGCCTATCGGGGGGATCGGCACGTGTGAGCTGATGCTCGCTCGGCTTGCGGGCCAGGTGTTACAGGAAAAGAGGAGTGGGAGAATGGGAGAATGGGAGTATCGCGGATGTGAGATATAGATTGTGGGTTGATGGTAGACTCGACTCACCTCCTGAGAGGCCAGACGATCAATCATATCCTCCGCCGCGCGCGAGTAGGTCGACGAAATGGAAGTAGTGGACGAAGTGGAGATATTGGAGGAGACGGAGTACGATCGCGCGACCTTGTGACCCGACGTGGAACCGAAGGCGGAGTCGGAGTCGATGGAAGTGAGCGGTTTGAGCGAGGGACGAACGGGGGGATTGTTGGGGGACATGGTGGTCTGAGTACTGGGTGGCTAGTGGTTGGGGGTGAGTGGACGATGAATGGGAGTGGTGCTTGTCAGAGCGTGAGTGTGAGCGTGGGAGTATGAGGCAAGGAGTTGAGCTGGAATGAGATGAAATCGGGAGAGATGTGAAGAATAGATGAGAGAGTCGCATGGAGAGGGGTATATATACCTTGCATCGAACGGCTACACCGATAGAGACGGACGGACGGACGGACGGACGAAGACTACGGCGTCGACACCCCAATTCGCTCGGCTACTCTCATTCCGCGCAAGGAACAAGTGACGGGAACTACAAGTTCGCACACAACTGTATTGCAAATGATCATCGCAAATACCCCTTTCCCACAGACTGGCTCCGACCGGACGAGCCGGGCATGATCGACTGTCTGCAGGCGAAGAAGCATGTGATGCTTCTTTTGCGCTGTTAGCGCGGGGCGCGGAGCGCAGCAGTGGCTGGTCGATAGCGATAGTGCCGGACGAGGGATGGAGATGTGCCTTGATCAGTATACAGTAGACGGGCAATGACATGATGGATTGTTAGCTGATGGGAGATCGGGGTGTGGGAGCAGGAGGGGTAGCATCACGAGTAGGAGGAGAGAGAGATGAGAGACAAGAGCAGCGATCACGCGGCGTTTGAAGTCTCATCAGCGGTGCTCGGCCGACAGCCGGAGGCTCGGAGGCTCGGAGGCTCGGCATCGCACGTACGTATGTACGGAGTGAGATGCAATGGAGAAGAGCAAGTGGAGTGGGATTGCCGACTCACTATGTTGAATAGACGGAGATGCGATATAGTGTTTGTGTTCTCGAGCATGTGAATGACCCCTTTCCCACCTCGTACCTCCGATGTGATCGCATCACATCACAGCGCATCGCATCGTTCTGCGTGATGGCTTTGGATGAGTATGCTGCGATATGCATCTGATCAGAGTGCTGTCTCCCTTTGTGTTTGTGCATATGACAATCCATGTCCGATCATCGTTTTTTGAGGGTGGTGGGACCGTGCCTGTCAACACATACAGGTCATGGTAATTCCAGTGATGGTGAGGATAATGAGAATAATGAGAATAATGTAAGCTGATGATGGCGGATATCGTGTGCTGGCTATCGAGCGTCGAATGTTCCGCCTTTCAAGTTTCTCGCACAGTCGACTGTGATTGCAGTCGATGTTCATCGCCGCACTGCGTTCGCCACAGCGCTCGACGCCAGCCGTAAGTATAGCTAGAATCACCACTTGCCTACTTGCCTACTGCCTAGTTGCCTACTGCATAGTTGCCTACTTATAGTTGTCTACCTGTCGTATCTCGCTAAAAGGACAATGCAATACATCATTCTACAAGCAAACGTACACGTTTAATGGTCGTAATCACCCAGATCATCTAGATGCAAAATGCAAGGAAAACACTAAGCCTCGTTCCCTCGTTCACTCTCTGTCTCTCTCTCTCTCTCTCTCTCGAGCTCATCCAGCTCATCCAGACCTGGTGCGCATCATACTTCTCACCAATCCTTTCGCAATCCTACACGCACAGCGCAGAGCCTTCTGCGTCAACCATCTTCCTCTTAGGTCATAAACGACTTTTGGGCATCTTACCTGCTGCCAAAGTCTTGTTCACCCCTGGACTGGTGCCCAATCCAGCGTTTTCGTTGTTCGTGTTGGAGTTCAAAGATGTGGTGGATGTTGAATTGGTCAGGGGACGCAATCGCGATTGTCTCCCTGCCATTGGCTCGAGCTGTGAAACAGTCCAGGCAATCTCAGCTTTGTTTCTATACCACGCTTCGACAGCGAAGGGAAGAATCGTGAAGCTGAATCGCAGGTACTTACCCTCCGCTTGATCTCTTTTAGCGCCTTAGTCACCGGCCTCCATCCCACTATCCCCTCTTTTAACTCCCTCAATTCAGTCGGGAACATGTCTTTGACCTCGGGCGAATCGACCAACGCGCGCATGATCCATGGAAGCTCGAAATCGTTTCTGGTATCTCTTGTCGAGAAAGGCTCTACCTCCAAGGGCGGGACGGGATAACGAGCAGGTCCAGCGTGGAAGAGGTACTGCACAGCGAGGTTATAGCAGGCCGCTTCTTCGTACGGCGTCGAGTGGCCAATACCTGTCAACCTGTATCAGCGTTCGGTCTACATCAAGAGGGAAAACAGACGCACCGGTCAAACTGCCCGCTGTCGCTTCGCTGAGATGCTCTACCAGCCGTTGATCATCGATCCCCGCGTTGCGAAGCATGAAAGCGAAACAGAGGAGATTCGTCATGAAATCCGATTGGGAGTAGGATGCCCCATCGACATACAGCGCTCGGAGAAGTAGAGGATGGGTAGCAGTGCTGAACGAAGCTCCGTAGATAGGCACTACCTGATCATTCAGTGACGCGAGGAGTACCACCCTGACTTCGTTCTCCAATACCATCGATAACGAACGTTGATACGCCTGGCTGACCGCCGAAGTCGTATCCTGAAACTCGAACAGCTCCCTCGCTGCAGCGTTCTCGAACCACTGCAGATACGGTTGTATAACTGTCGACGTGCTGATGGAGTAAAGCGGTCCGAGGTGCACACCGCACATTGCTAGCATAGCAACCTTTTGTCGTCCTCCTTCCGCTCCGGCGATAGTCGCAGAGAGGTTTCGCCGACCCCGCCTTGGCTCCTCGGGCGGAAGCACGCCGACGGGACCGAACGCCCACTCGCAGCGTGCGACAGCCTCGGCGTTATGTGCGGTACGTATATGACCTTGAGCGATCAACCGTGATATGAGGTGAGTCGTCACGATGCACCCTTGAGAATGTGCTGCGAAGAAGATGGCATCGGCTCGCCGAAGATCGTTAATCCACGCAGGATTGGAAAGATATGCCTTGTATAACCTATTTGCGGGACGATTAGCGGTATACTATGTGAAGAGTCTGGTGACTCACTTGTCGACTCGATGTTCAATAGTCCCCTCGCCTTCAAGCGGCATCAATGTAAGTCTGATATCATCGACTCCCTTTTCGTCAAAGAACTGTTTAACGGCTTGACCCATCATATTGGCAAACTTCATCGAGGTTCCAGTAGGCTCGCCAATAACCGAGTTCAGCATTTTGGCCGGGAACCTATATAGACATATGAGCGAGAGGCGCAGGGCGGTGTGCGTAAGACAAGGGACTCACCATCCGTGAACGCCGACGACAACCACTCGTTTGACAGTCTTCCAGCCATCGTCCGGACTGCCGCTACCAAGTCCCATACGTCTCGGCAGATCCGCGCCCACATGTCTACCCTCAGCCTTACCTCGAGTCTCTGCTGAGTCTTCGAGTAGAGTCTCTGGGCCGGGCTTTGGCACTGCGTCCCCGTACACGTAGCTGCCCATCACTCCCAAGGCTTTCCAAGCCAGTCCAGTGGTCGCAGCCGTAATGCCCTTATCATTTGTAGCCACGGACGGTGGAGCCGACGGAAGAAGCGATCTGGGTGGACGATCAAAGGTGGTTGTGAAAGTGGGAATGACAAGATTCGGTTGAGTAGCTTGCGGTGGTGGGGGAAGCGAAGAGCCTTGTCCAGGCTTCACTGATACAGATGTGTCGCGAGGCGCTTCGAGCGATGAGCGGGCTTTCGGAGAGGACGATATCGGGGTCAGACTTCCTGCAGATTTGGTAGAAGCGTTGGACAGGCGTTTCTTGCGGACAGCAAGGTTCTGCGACGGTTTAGGGGTGACGCTCTTGATCGACTCGGCAGGAACTCTATTCTCCTTGCCCTTCCCACCTGAAACGTTTGTAATCGGGGGTGCGAGCCCTCCACCGTTCGCCAGAGGAAAGTCTGGATCTGCGGAAAAGTCCATAACTTCTTCGCTTCCGACCTCAGAGCTCCTTCGTCCCTCCGTCTCCGTCGTGAAGACCGAGCGTGCGCCATTGGTAACCGTTTTCTGGTTGGCACGGAACGCCAGGTAGTTGAGCCAGCCTGCTGTAGATGGACGTCGTGATTGTCCTGCAGGTGATACCGAACGGGAAGCAGTCGCAGGTGCCACATTCTCAGTGATCGGAGCAGCGGGCTGGGCGTCGACATCTGGCGATGAAGCGACTGGTACGGGTCTCTGGTCCTCGGCTGGGTCGGTGGATATCACGGTCTGAGTCGGTACGATATCCGCAGGCTTTTCTGACGGTTTCAATTGCGGTACCACAAACGAGTACAAATACGATGACCACCCTGCGCTCGGCTGAGCCGCAGTAGCAACTTCCCCTTCCGCAGGCTGTGATATATCTTCTTGCGCCTTCGCAGCAGTCTCCAGTGGCGATGCTGCAGGTTGATTCGGCGGTAGATCGTCTGGACGAGCTTCGATCGTCTCCGGTGCGGGTGCAGGCTGCTGAGGCGCGATGGCGACAGTCGGAGCGTCACTCTGCGACATCAGAGATCTGGTTTCATTACCCCAGCCAAGATAACCTTTCCAGGGTCGTACACTGACGTTGCCAGGCTTTGCGACAGCCTCGATTTCGGGCTGACTTGTGACTGCGGAAGGTGCTACAAGCGACTCGTCGACGATTGCTGGAGGCTCTGGAACGTCCGCCGATGGATTTAAGGGAGGGAGAGAGGACGGAGAAGGCTCCGAAGCAGGGGCATTTGTGATGGGTGGAGAAGGTGCAGGTGGTTGTTTTGCCGATGGGGCTGAAGAGCGACCCCACCAACCTCTTGGTTTCGCCGGTGAAGGCTGAGGTATAGTCGAGCTCCCGACGGAATCGGGTACGTGCAGAGCATCTGGAAGCTCTGGAGCTCCGGTGACTGTGATGGCAGTGGTGAAAGGATCCGATGATGATGTCGGAAGCGCAGAAGGTGGTATTACCGAGGACGAAGCATTGTCTGGTTGCTCGACTCCCGTTAGTTCGGGAGCATTCGCTGGCGGATGATTCTGCTCTGAAGAGGGGGTGAAAAAGTCGGGCTCTTTGCCCTTGCCTTTGCCCTTGAAGTTGGCGGGTGAGCGCGGGAAGGTAGGAGTCGACGAATTCCACCGTAGCCATGAGCTTGAGACTTTGGGATTGAGCTGTTTTGGTCCTGCAGGATGGCTGGAAGCGTCATCGATATTGACGGTGCGGTCGGCGTCATCTGTTGCTAGGGCGGAAAGGCGATCTGGCGACGAGGAAAGGTGGTTCGCAGGAGAGATCCTCGACGGACCGGCTATAGGCTCAAGATTGGTCTCGTCCTCTTCCATGACGCTGATATGGCTCGGAGTGGGACTCATCAATCCCGAAGCCGAAGCAGTCCTGTTCGTTCTTATCGTAGCGTTGCTGGACCTCCGACTCCTCAGGCCCATCTGTTTCCCACCCAAATCCCCATCGAGCTGCCGACTCAAAGCAGTCTCGCTCAGAGCATTGGAGCGAGTCTGATCCGCGCCCTGGGCGAACACGAGGGAGAGTTGCGTATTTGATGCGCGACGTGTGATGGAGGGGATCCGGAGTGAGGCTGGCGCTCGGTGCGAGGCGACGGACGATTGGCGGGATCGGCGCGGTGTAGCCATTGTCTACAAAGCGTGCTTGTCATAGGTCAGTCATTCTGTTGCTGGTTGGTACTTGATCAGATACTGGATACTAGTTTGAATGGAGTAGAAATGAGGATGAGAGAGTGAGTGGTCGGTAACCTCGTAATACCCTTTATCCGTAATCACGATTAAGTCACACGTTGACGCGGCAGAGTGGCAAATGTCAGTCACTCGTTGAGCATGTGGCGACTGGACTCGACTCGGTATATGCTCTGCTCATTCAAATCGCCATAATCAACCATGCATGCCACTAATCACATCGTCTGTAGGTAGCCCATGCGCTCCTGTACGGCGCCAGAGCAGCAGAACATCTTCAAGTGTCAGAGGTGAACGCGTCCTCGCTCTTTGACCAGCGCTCATTCGACCTCTCGGCCTCACTCGTCAGGACCGTTTGGATTGTAGAAAGACGGAGGGGCCCGGTAGTTCTCAAGAACTATGGTCAGATCATCATTTTCGCTATCAGAACCGCTAGGGCTGGGATGTGTTGATTCTTCCAGACGAGACTCCTGTTCAGTACAGCTGTCAGAGGGCTCATCCTGGTGATTCCCCATGTTTGTAGATTCTCCCTCGGAGCTTTGTCCACTTGTGGTGCTTTTGTCGTTCGGCTGGTCTTGAGGCATGGTGTAAAAGCTGACTATGTAAATAAAATATTGGCCGTAGAGTCTAAATCGCTTCTCAATCTCTTGGATGTATGTCGGAAAGTGCAGTCAGTGCGTCCAGACAAACTCGATACACTATTATGCACACTGTGTCCCAGGCGGGCACACAAAAAGCAAGCCGGTCAAGAGGCGTCCGCAGCATACCCTCCTTTGACCCTGGTCTCTTAATACACACTGCAGACCGCTCGGAGCCTGAAAAGGCAGAGGTAAGGAGACAAAAGAGCTGGGCGGCGGAGTGCACTTCGTCAACGCGCGGTACTGTAGACTTGCACCTGATACTCGATTGGGTCGTTTCATTACCCCGGCGTTGTTTCCAAAAGAAAGGGTTACTACGTCATTAACAATACGAAAGTATGCGTTCATCGACTCTGTCCGCAACTGCCTGGGATCATTACCGTGTCATCTGTCGGTGCTGATAGTCGCCTAACTCGACAATCTTTTGTACTCAGGACCCCTCATTCCTTTCACACCATCTGTTCGGCGACGTCTCGCCCACCGCCCGGCCCATCAGGTGACGTTTATTCGGGGCGTTTGCGGGGACACTCGCTTCCGCTTAGCGGACTGGGAATTGTTCGTACTACTAACCTCATGCACTATTGGGTGTACTGAATTTGACGCTGTTTACTGACCGGGCTGTGTGGGATGCAAAAACAATGGCAATGTCATGCAGGGTCGTGGCACCGCTTCATACAGTACAGGGTCTCATTCTGATCAGCCGTTGTCCGCCGAGTCAGCGCAGAAAGTTGTTCATTACAGTAGCTGACGCTTTCTGCGCCATGGCCACTTGAATGGAGCTGTTACTCGTTGACTGTAACAGCACTGCTGCGAAGCGTCCCTAAACGCTTTTTCCTTCTGCTACATGCTCTCATATGGTATGCCGCACTAGTTGTTCGGGGATGAGCGGTGATACGTCACACTACGATAAGTGATACAAGTATCAGACAAAGGACGGCCAAAGCCGCAACGACCGTGCATTCTGCTATGAAGGCTCGGTACCTTCAGTTCCTCAGCGTCCTCAGTGCTCCAGCTACTTGCCTTCAGAAGGTAGCCTGAAGCATATGCCACCCAGCTCAATCCGACTTAGAGTAGGCTTCCTCACTCCCAAACTTCTCCGTGATCGTGTCCAGGTATGTCGCAGCCAAGTGGGCATTCATTGAGATTCGCAGTGCCACCATCATGGTCCACATTGTGTTCTGATACGAGACCGTAGAAGTATTTCCTACACGAAGGACACCACGACTGGCTCGAGAAGTCAATTGATGGGACAATATCCGCGTCATCTCCTGCGCCGCTGTCGGTGTCACTGCCGCTTGCGACGGCGATATCGATCTCCTCACCATCGTCCTGTTCGCTGCCCGACGCCGAGGTGTCTTCAGCGTTTGGAGTATCAGTCGCAAAGTCCGTAGCATTTGCAGTATCTGTAGCATTCGTAGTGCCGGCAGTTTTCGCAGTGTCCGGGACGTTCGTAGTGTCGGTAGTGTTGCGTTCCGACATGCTGTAAACGAAAGAAAACAGTAGTATCTGTAGCTGATGGCGGGTAATGATATTAATTCAGTATGTTTCGCAGTGTTCGGTAAGAACACCATATGCAAGACACGTGAACAACTCTTGGATCGGTCCGCACGACGAGGTTGGGTGCCATGATGCGGTTGCTTGCGGCGGACACTGCATTGCTAGCTGAGCCGAAAAGGGCCCGCCTATCCTTTCACATCCGACTCCTTGTCCTGTCTCGCGGAAGCAAGCGGGGCAGAAGGCACGGAGATTATCCAATCGTTTCACGATCAACCTCAAGAGTTGGCCGAAGCTCATACTCCGCTTCAGACCGACGATGCAGTAAGCGGGGTGGTCCTCGTCTCCTCGGATAACGGGTTACGATGACGGGGATCGATCGATCGATCGATGTACGCTGGGAGCGATCGGCTCAGTTGTCAATGTCTGCTTTGCCACAGGCTGTAGTGTATCATCCGTCTCAGATCCAGCCCGCTTTATCCGCACTGCGACGCGAAGGATGTACAACCATGCATCTCCGCCGCTGTATCGCCTGTCTACACAGCTCCCACTATCACAATAAACATACAGCTCAACGCTTACCTCTCCCCCCACCCGCAGCACCCGCAGCACCCGCTCCTACCGAACCCCATATACTGACCTTCTCTACACCCTGTACCAGCTGGTCCACATTGCCTAGCCACATGCCAAGCTATGTCACTTGATCAGTGGATAGCTTTCTGCAATCGTCGCATCGCACGCAGCCAACTCACCATCTCTTTCTTCTCTTCTACCGACCGGACATCTTTCAGCCCTCTGCTGGCTCTGGGAGCGGACTTGTGATTTGCTCCTACACCAAGTCGAGCTGGTTCGAGCATCTCGTCCTTCCTCCCACCACTGGAGATAGAGGGGATGGACGGCCTTCTATCTGATGGCACGCGCTTCGTCGCGCCTAGAGGCGTAGGTCCGGGCGAGCTCGCTATTTGTGCCAGAACAGGCGATGAAGCTGATGAGGGTAGACCCCGTGTAAGCTCGGCTGGGAACGCACGATGTATTCTGGACGAAGGTGATCGACCGATCGCCTTGTGCTCTGCAGTGGGAGTCATATGCACCGGTAATGGGGGAACGGGCGGCGGCATGCTGAGAGCCGATAGGTGCGATTGCGTTCGAGAATGCCTCATCTTTGGCGTCCTCGTCGATGGTGCTTGCATGCTTTCCGATGTAGACGCAGACCATGCAGATGACTTCGGCCGCTCGGGTGTCTCGCCCTGTTCTGGTACCATAGATTGTACTAGAGGGCTCTTGCTTACTCGTCGCACACTTGTTCTGCGGACCGTACTCGGCAGTCGAGGGTTACTAGGTGGCAATGCCAACGTCGGCTGCGTGCTCGAGCGAGACATGGTCCGAGGCGAAGGAACGACTGTCGAAGAGCCCGACGATCCGGAATGCGATCGCTCAGAGCTAGCAGTGAGATTGAACGGATCGATGAATGGCGATGGCGATGGCGATGGCGAAGAGGCATTACCGCTCAAAATATCCCGCTGGACCGTACTGGATGACACCATCCCGCTACTACTCTTCGGAAGTCCCAACCCCAGTCCAACACCGACACTACTCCCACTTCGCTCGCTATCGTCGCTCTGCGTTCTGCCCATCCTGCTGCTTCGCGGAGTGGCCGCCACCGGCTCCTCCATCTCGTCCAGCATCGCTGCGAGACCTCTTGACGATGCGCTATGCTCGACTCTTGGGGACGCCGGGACAGTCGCGAGGCTTGGCGTAGAGCTTGCAGACCCGCAGACTGATATTCGACGAGTACTTGGTGTGAGATAGCCTAGAGCAGGCTGAGGCGGCTTTCGGGGCGTCATAGGTACGAATGGTAAGTCGACATCCGCAAGCTTCTGGCGCGTCCCATCGGCGGATGGAGATCGATGACTTTTCACTGTCGCAATAGTTATCGAGTCGTTGGAGTTTTGCGACGTGGACAGCGGCGACGGGGGATACAGGTGTGAGTCGGTCGAGGATGACGATGACGTCGATGAAGAGGACACTGCGCGGGATGTCTCATTCTGCTCCGGTAATAAATAGAAGTATAAAAACTCGATGCACTTCATGCTGCACCACACAATCAGCTTATTGACATGTGGCATGCCTAGAATAGAGAAAGTGGGGACATACCGCACGTCCTTGGAGACCCCTGTGCCCTTCAAGACTCTGGTCACAGCTTCTAGTCCGCTAAGCTTTTCAAAGGTCCTTGCTGTCTTGGGCGAGTCGACCAGGACGCAGAAAAGTAGTTCTATTAGGTTGTACGCGATCGGTTTCGCTCCTTCTCCCATTGCTGGTTGTGCTCGCAAGAGGAGCAAGAGATCGATGAAGATCTGCAAAGACGTCAGGGCGCTCCCCAACATGAAGGGCGGGGTGACTGACCTCTAACACCCAGCCTTCTCCCACAGAGGCTTTGCAGCTCTTGCTCAACAAGCATAGACCTTGGAGCATGGACATTATACGGTCTAATTCCGGCACGAGGATCGCTGTGACCTCATCTCCCAGAGGGATAGACTTGGATGCGGCGCGGTGCGCGAGTGTCTGTGTGTGCCGAGTCAAAATACTGATGAGAGCTTGTTGTACTATGACAACAGTTAGCTTGGGCCATATATTTTCGTGCATAGACAAACAAAGCTTACCTGCTTGTGAAGTCAATCGTTCTAAAGCGCGATACCCATTTCTGCTATCTTGATTCCGCGCACAGGCAGTTACTAGAGCTCTTTCAAGATTTCGCAGTGCAGCCAGTCGTCTTCGATCGGAGCTGCGCAACGAGCGGATCTGAAAGACATGGAAGAAGATCAATAAATTTGGACTTGATATGGTATGACATGCCAGACGAGACACAGGACGTCTGCGCATCTGCCTCTTTTTTAATAACTCACGTCACTCAGCCAGCTTTCTACGTCTTCTTCCGTTGTTTCAGTATTGACGATACTCGAATTACGCCTCGTACTTGCGCCCGTCAACCCAGGTAAGACACTCAACGACGCGCTCGAGCTGGACTCTTTAACGCTGGGTAGCATAGTGGATCGATGTCGGTACTTGGCATGCTGAGACCTGTCCCGTTCGGACCCTGCGTCTCTTCGTGGTACTGGAGTGGCGGACGAGGAGGAGGAGGATGCTTCTGGCGGTTGCGATGCGAGGAAGGCGAGGGCCGATGTTGATTGCGATTTCCGATGGCTTGGTTTTGACATTGTTGGGTGCGTTGAAATGGTCCTGTTCCTCCAAGCGGACTTTTGGGTGTTGGGTGAATGGGCTGCGACTCGACGCTAGCTTGTGTCTTCCGCAGGATGTTTGGGATGTGATTTGAGAGCAGCCAGAAGTAAGCAGCGATGCAGCGATGTTTAATGACAATGTTGAGTGATGCCTGGGACAGAGCTTATTATTGTTATTGTCACAACAGCAAAAGCCAGCCGCGTTCTGATACGAGTATTATGTAATATTGCACCGGATTGTCATGAGTGATTAGGCCTGCTAAACTGCGACGACTGCCACTTCACGGTGTTTGACACCAGTGAGCCTAATCCCAATTGCGATGACGACGAGAATAGAAAGGGAAAGTCTTGGCTCGATGCGGACAACTGCGAAGGGAAAACATGCATACAGTTAAGATTTGCAGTGTACCACATTGTACCATAGTTAGGCTGGAACGTCATTCAACCCATTCCACACACCGTAGCACTGCACTGCATTTCCGCTTCTTCTCTCTCTTTCCACATATATTTACACAACATCAGTCCCACTGATCCTCAATAACATCATCACCACAGCTACCGCGCAACCGCATACATATCGAATGGTCGAAGAAAGTAATCCGGAACCCCCCACCCCGCCCGATATACGACCGTTCGGCCGTTCATTATCTAGCAAACCACTCGATACCATCATCACCACAAGTACTATCATCGACAAGACCGATGAACTCGACTCCTACTCGAGCATTGGTGTGAACGAACACACCCACGAAAATGCCAGCCATGCACAGCCGAGACGCGCTTTCAATGCCCGTGTCAAAGGAGGCAAGCTTGCTCGCCACCTCGCCTCTTCCTCCTTTTTCCTCTTCTTCGTCCTCCTGGCCACCCTACCGGCCGTCTCGGCGGCTACTGCTTCGCCCTCATCGTTGATTACAGGCGCTACCGACCCTTTCACATCGTATGACAACATGACCCCTGTTCATCATGTCAAGTCCACCCCGATCTTGTCCACGCTTGCGAAGCTGTTTGGCTATGTCGGGCTCGCGATCACATACCTCACCGGAATGGAGCTGGACAATGGTCCAGTGGGCTTCATCAAGCGAGAGCTTACCAAGACGCAGAAGATCGAAGCGGGCATGATCCCTGTACTCGTCATTCTCAGTGGAATCTTCGCAGGCTTGACCCTTGGGTGAGTGTATTGTACCATTCTGTGACAGTAGCGGTCGCTCATATATCTCGTCTCTCCGATAGATATTTCTCCATCGATCCCACGCAGCTGCAAGTATTGTCAATATCTGGCACGCCCAAGCAGCAGCAATATGCTCGTCGCATTTTGCCAGTCAGGTGAGCCATGGTGTACCTCATTCTCCTATGCCTCGAAAATCTCGCTGATCGAGGTCGTGTGATCACAGGAAGGATGCCCACTTGCTTCTTACAACTTTGATTTTGGGTAACATGATCGTCAACGAGGCGCTTCCTGTCGTGTCTGATCCCGTGTTGGGTGGCGGTATCCAGGCCGTTGTCGCGAGTACTGCTATGGTCGTCATGTGCGTATAGCCCTTGCCCCTTCAGCGATGATACAACCGGGCTTACGATACGGTCATAGTTTCTCCGAAATCATCCCGCAGTCAATTTGTTCTCGTTATGGTCTGCTCATCGGTGCCACCATGGCTTGGCCAGTGCGCGTCATGATCTGGCTCGCGTTCCCTATCGCTTGGCCGATTGCAAAACTCCTCGAATACATTCTTGGCGCGCATCACGGTATCATCTACCGCCGATCTGAGCTGCGTGAACTCATCAAGATACACGCTGCTGGCGCCGAAGGAGGAGGTGATCTTGACTTCGACACCGTCCAAATGGCGCAAGGCGCATTGGATTTGGCGCAAAAAGTGGTCAAAGAAGCCATGACGCCTATAGATCAGGTCTTCATGCTGCCAATCGAGGCCAAGCTGGATTACGAGACACTCGGCCACGTCGTTCGATCCGGCCATTCGCGTATCCCCGTTTATCAAATGGTTGAAGTCCCAGATATCAATCTTGCCGCTCCGGGTCAGGGTCCCGCCAAGACGAAAATGGTCAAGAAGGTCATCGGCAGTCTTCTCGTCAAAAGCTGTGTCCTACTTGATCCCGAAGGTGAGTAGTTGCAGGCAACTCTGATTGGAATGTGGCTGATCAAGGCCGCACAGATGCAACTCCGCTTGCAACTGTTCCCATTAATGCTATTCCATCTGTTCCATACGATGAGCCTATGACCAATATGCTCAACGTTTTCCAAGAGGGTGCGTTGTCACTCGTCTTAGAACATCGTCAATGACACTGACTTGGTCGGCAGGCCGATCACACATGGCAATCGTGTCCCGTCGTCCGCGCCGCGTCGAGAACGACGGCGAGGATACCGAATCTGTCATGACAGCCGCAGCAGGTGGTCTGCGTGAACGGTTTATGCGCAAGGTCGCTGAGATCGCCCATCACGGCTCGGATTCTGATAGCAGTTCCAGCGACAACGACGACGCTGATCACGCTGAAAAGGGAGAAAAAAAGACCCGTAGAAAAAAGGCCAAACGGTCAACTTCGGGCTCTTCCACTGCCGCGACCGCGAACAGCCCGACGTCCACTTCCGCTGCAGATGAGATCAAGGAAAAAGCCCAAGCTCAAGCTCAAGAGGCAGATGCGGAAAAGAAGAAGAAGTCCGGAATCGTCCAAGCGGCCAAATTAACGCAACTTGAACAGGCGGTGCCCGCAGATGCACAGATGGCCCCTGCCGCTGTTGAAAAGGTGGGCACTTTGGTCTGCATGCGTTTCCCGCCTTTTCTGACCACCTTTTAGTTCTTCGAAGGTCTAGAAGGCGCTCCACTAGGTATCATCACTCTCGAGGACGTGCTTGAGGAGCTCATTGGTGAAGAAATCTATGACGAGTACGTCTATTTGTTTCAGACACCCGCAGACGTTTGCTGATCCATTTGCAACTGCAGGTACGACGAGCATGGTGTCACCCGATCCGCCGCGTCTGCCTTTGTGCCCCGTGAGGCCGCTCTTGCAGCCCGCAAAGCAGCTCTGGCCCGAGAAAAGCTCGCCCAAGCGGCATCCACTCCCTTGCCAGCCACCGAAGATACAGATATCGATGTTCCCGCGGCGGCACCCACCTCGACTGCCCGCAGGGTCATACCAAAACTACCTCTACCCAAGTTCTCTCTTGGCAAACGACCGACTTCGCAGCCCGGCCGCGCCAGGACGACCGATATGTTGAACATGAGTGCCACTGCACCGGCTACAGCGCACGCCACTCCGGTCGCTGGCAACACACCGCCGCCTCAGCCTCAGGAATATTTTGACCAACGTCCTACTGCTGCTGCTGCCGCCACCCCCGGTGGTCTAGGCGGAGAGCTCAAGCGAACGGCTTCACCCGGAGAGATGGACAATACACCTGCTACAAGTGTCCACGACAAGCCAAGACGATCTCAATCGGAAATCCGCACCGCGTCTCGCCGCACTTCTGCGCAGATGGACGCTCCGCCAACCGCCACCTCCCCGGCTACTGCGCCAGTCCCACTCAAGGGTTTAGACCCCGTGTCCGCCGTTCCTGCACGCCTCCTTCCAGGCGGAGTAGTAGCAGCCACGCCCAGCGTCGTTCCTCCGTCCAACGCCAACCTGCTCAGCGAAGCCCTGCTCATCGAGCGCGGACGAAGGAGGATGGTAGCAGGCGCAGGCGCGGGAGGAGTCTCCGCCTCGGCCCCAGGCATGCTGCGCGTAGCGTCGACTGGACCAACAATGAAGAGCGCGGCGCCATCGCGTCAACCCACGCCTCCCATGGGCGGCGCAGGCAGCGCCACTTCGATGCCCCTGCCTCTGCCTTCAAGTGCTAGCACGGCTAGCTCCCCGCCCGCATTGCCCGCACTTCAACTACAAGGTGTGCAAGGTGCAGCAAGCGGTGCAGCTGGACCAGGACAAGGACAAAGCAACGTGCTCAGTCCCCAGCCCGTGCAGGGCAAGAGAATGCCCAAGTTCAAATCTGTCCCTGCCTCTGCGCCGGGTACGGGGGTACCAGCGAGCTCGATCCCCGGTGTCCCCGGTGCACCTACTGGAAGTGTACCTGGGACCCCGCCTTTGTGATCGTGCTATACATGAGCACAGTGAAGCCAAAGCAGAATAGACGAGCGTGATGTTTCGTCATGCTTCAATTGGTCGTTCTATACTTCCGCTTCTTTCGTCACCTTCTCTACATCCTATCTTTACATCCTATGAATACTGCATACACACGTCTATACTCGACTTCGCGAGTTCACACATCGTTCACCACGTCCGTAGTATATTCTCTGAGAATTGATTATTCATGTATTTATGTCTTGCCGACTTGCACTCACAGACTACACACAGCACACCATCATAGAACAAAGTGAAGCGAGCAGATACACCGTACATTTACTCGTACTTGACTAATTTACAAGACAGCTATACTACACAAGATACATTTACAACCGCGCATCAGTCTTCGCTTTCAGGTTCTCGCCATTACCATCGCTCTTCCGCGCCCAGATGCATTTACCCCAGACTTCCTCAATGGCCTCTTCGATAGTCGTAGCGTAGACAAAGTCGATATCCCCTCTGACCGATTCGGGGAGATCGGCTTGGACGTCTTTGCGATTCCCTTTTGGCATGATTATCCTGTTGGCGGAGTAGCGGGGAGGGTGAGCACGCGGTGGATCACCCTGACGCATCTTTGCGGTGCAGCGAGGTGACGATGGGATGCACGAGCGACAGGGAGGTAGAGAGGGAGAGGAAGGAAGAAGGAGACAACGAGACGACGAACTTGGTTATTCCCGCTCGATGAGCCCCGAGGACCTTCTCCTTGACTCCGCCAATCCGTATCCTGTCAACGCAGCCGACATCATTATTGAGCTCCGAATCACAAGCCAAGACGGCTATGAAACGCGTAGAAGTAGCTCACAGTGTACCCCGTAAAGACATCTCGCCCGTGACGGCCATATCATACGGGACGGGTTTGTGCGTCAAGAGGCTGACGATAGCTAGGACGGTCGCCAAGCCCGCACTAGGCCCATTCTTCGAGACGGCGCCTTCTGGAGCGTGGAACTGCGACAGTGTTTGGGTGATCAGCGGTGTTGTCGATAGTAGATCTGCTGGAGGAGCTTGGCCGAGATGAGATAGATGGACTTACGTGCAGACTCATCCCGCGCAGAGGGTCGTCGTCCGGGTTCGCCACTATTCCCAGATCCACTGCGCGAGACTTGACCTATGCCACGAAAGATATCTGCGATGAGCGTGCTAGTCTGACAACGCAATGGATTGTTGAGCAGCACACGTACCCAGGTCAAACACAGCTCGACACTCTCGCGAAACACGTCGCCCAAATGACCCGTCATCACCAGCCCGCCCCGACCGCCTGGTACCAGTAGTGTCTCAATGAGCAGCACTCCGCCCATTCCTGATCCGGTGTATGCTAGGCCACTAAGAAGATGGCGTACATCAGCTCGTCCTTCCCCGCACCCGAGATACTGATGAGAGCTACGTGCGAAAGGGAGAGAGGTGACTCAGGAAATTGGTTTGAGACTCACTTGACTACTCCAGGTCGCGCATGCTCTTCCCGCGCATCCTGGGGGTACTTTGCGATACCCAGAATCCTCTCTACGTCATCTATACCGATGACCCCGTGGTATTGGCTGTTGTGATGGGACTCGACGGCGCCAGTACTCGACTTCTCCCTCGAATGGGAGTATTCGACGGCCTTGGTACGACATAGCTTGCCTAGTTCTCTCTCGAGTGATCTGACGCCGGACTAAGCGTGTCATCAGTATACATCGATATTTGATAATCAACACAAGAAGAAGGGAAGTCGTAAGCATACTCACCTCGCGTGTGTACTCCGTGATGACCCTCATCAAGACATCGTCCGCCACATCCACCTGTTCAATTCGCAGACCACTCTCTTTGATTTGTTTCGGCAGCAAAAATCGTTTGGCAATAGCAAGCTTCTCAGGCGTCACGTACCCCGAGCACTCGATGACCTCGCACCGATCGTATAATGGCCAAGGGATAGGATGTACATCGTTGGCCGTAGCTACGAATAATACCTGGCTTAGGTCGACGGGGACGTCGCCGAGGTAGCTGACAAAGCCACTCCAGTCAGTCTGTGCGATCGATAAGGATGTCATTGGATTTCGTTGTGAAAGCCACTTACTGGTCATGGAAGTTCCAGTTCTGCGCTGGGTCCAGCGCTTCAAGCAGGGCAGCGGATGGATCCCCGTGATTGCTTGAATGGCCCACTAAGGAGGTCTTTGAGCGAGACCAAAGTTGGCAGACTCGCAAAACACACCTTTGTCCAGCTCGTCAAGTAGAATGAGCGGATTTGACACTCCTACCTTCCGGAGTGCCTGAACGATAAGACCCGGCAAAGCACCGACGTACCTATGAACTCGCATTAGATAATGAGAGGCATAGCCAGATTGGTCGGTACAGCTTTCATAGTGACTCACGTTCGTCTATGACCTCGAATCTCCGCTTCGTCCCTCACGCCTCCAAGGGAGATGCGGTGGAACTTTCTGCCCAACGAATGTGCCAGAGATCGTGCGATAGACTGGGGAAGCGAGCAGCGTGTCCGTCAGTAACGGACATCAATCGCATTCGTAACACTGTACACTTGGACTTACAGTCTTGCCGACTCCCGGCGGTCCGACCAGCAGGAGGATCGGACCTTTATCGCGATACACATCTTGTGGTGGGGAATCCTCGTCCTCGTACTCCTGTGCGGGAAGTGGCTCAGCCTCGATTGCTTTCCTGTCGTCTTTGGGAATGAGCTCGAGCAAGTCTTTCGCGACTTCGGGATCGACCGTCTTTGCCGACTGATTCGACGCAGACTTGATAGCTGCCTGATCCGACTGGGAAGAGCCGTTCTTCGCTTCTTGCTCTTCCAAGAAAAGTTGGCGTTTCAATCTGTCATGTGTAAGTGCTGGTCAGCTACCTGATTTTGGTCGACATGTTGATCCACAGAAGGCAGCTGACCTATAGACGGCGAGATACTCGACCACTCTGCGCTTAACGCCCTCGAGACCCTCATGTTCCTCGTCCAGCCTTCTCCTCGCTTCCTTCAGATCGATGTGCATACCACCTTCACTGACCCTGTTCCATGGTAAAGCCAACAACCACTCGACGTAAGTCTTCGTGACGTTGTATTCGGCCGATTGGGGCGGGATCTTAGTTAGTCTTTCAAGTTCACGGGTGATGGTGCGTTGGGCTGGACGGGATAGGTCGGGTTCGCGTCGTTGGAGTAGAGCGTAGATTGGTTGGAGATCTTCGGGTATATTGCCATTGCCATTGCGCTGTTCCTGCGGTGCTCGCGGGGGTGCCAACGTGCTTCTAGGTCGGGGGATTAAGGCAGTCGATATGTCCGATGATAGGGGTTTGATGGATCGCCGAATCGTGGCAGTAGGATCCGGATCATCTTCACGCGTAGAGGGGAGAGCGAGCCCTCTGGAAGCCATGATGTCCACTAGCAGATCCCTTACGCGGGCAGACCGCGCTTCGATATCAGGTATACCAAGCAGATCGACTCGCGTATCCCAGCTGACCTTGAGTACACTGACGAGCAAATCCGGGAGGAGGGAAGGAGGGATGACGGATAGTCTGGAATGTAATTGAGAAGGAAGTAGACGCAAGGCCAGAGGTAGAAGCGCGGTGGCGGACGAAGTTTCTGGCGATGGCGATGGTGGGAGGGAGATGGGCAGGGCGTAGGTGGTTATTGGGAGTGGGACCGATGGGAGGATCGAGAGGACTGGCGGGAGGGAGCGGGGCAGGCGAATTCGTGCCTGTGGGACGGACACATAGTTGATCATTGTCAGACGCGAGATCACTGTTATCAGGTTGCCTGATACTCGAAAGAGATAGTGATAGCGCTCACGAGTCCCTCAACAATCAGGAAATACACGTCGTCGTCCTTGGTCTTCTCCACCCCTCTGATGCGGGCGGCTACAGCGTGAGCGCGAGCGTCAGCATCAGCGAGCTTGTCAAACCAAATATGAACGATACAGAGTTAAACGACACAATGAGAAAGAAGACACACCAGTAGCCCACCGTCCGACCCTACGCTCAATCTCGACCACGGGCTCGACCCCGACAACTCTACCTTCCTCCTTCCCCTCGACCTTCTGCGCCGAGGAATTCGCTTGGACGCTGTCATACACCGTCGCGAGCTGGGATGCGGTTAGGGGGATGGACGCGCGAAGATGGGGGTAGAGTACGGTCGGGGGCGCTAGTGGGATTAAGGGGAGAGTGGAGGGTAGGTATTGTGTCATTATCTCTTTTGTCTCCTGTTCGGCGGTCGCATTCGCCGCTCTGAGCTATACACTATGGAGTGATCTTCGGTTGATGGCGATGCGTGAGAAGAGAAGCGGACTCGCTGCTCAGATGATGTAGTGCAGTGAGTGGATCGATCGGACAATGATTATATGATAAGAGAACAGCAACACGCCGTTTCAACGTTCATTCCGGTTATTCACCCTTACCGATCGATCATCTCGTTGGCTTGGCTTCGGCAGCTCAAAGACAACGCTGCTCAGCGCTGCTTCAGGACTCTTATAGCTGATTATGTATGGCTTCATACGAGCTATGTTATGCTGGACTCTACTCTATGACATGATGTATCCCGAATGCTATGACGTGCTGCGGTACTGCGCTGTGCTCTACTTATAAGGTGTATGATCGTCTACTGCCCCGGACGATCCGGGCGATGTTGATGACGCGATCAGGCGCCAAGATCACCCAGCAGTTCTCTCCACTCCTCACTGAGCCCCTCGCGGGTCTTCCACCCGTCATCTCCTAGCCACTCTCGCACTATACTCTGCTCCTCCACCTCATCTTTCGATCCATCGAGGATATCCACCCTCCCTTCACCTTCGAGACACAGTGCGGCCCAACCGACAATCATCATTCCCGGTGGTCTTTCCTCGAGTTTCTTGAGTGATTCCTCGATTTGTCCTAGGGTCGATAGGATCACGCGTTGGTCTGGCGAGCTGGCTCGTTCTATTATACCGATCGGTAAGTGCCGGGGGTACGCTGCGCCGTCCCGCGCGCCCACTCCTGGTTGGGCATTGGTGAGCACGTCGATGATCTGGTGGATCCGCGCGACGCCCATCAACATCACCAGTGTCCGGCTCTTGACGTAGCCTGGAAGCTGGACCGCTTTCCCCGCTCGCCCTACTCCCGTGCACATCACTAGTGACTCTGCCACTCCGCGTTGCGTGACGGGTATACCCATCATTAGCGGCGCGGCCAGAGCAGAACTGATACCGGGTATCACCACGCTTTCGAACCCGTGTTCGCGGAAGTAGAGCACCTCCTCTCCTCCCCTTCCGTAAACAAACGGATCACCCTGTTTCAATCTAACAACGATCTCCCCCGCCCTCGCACCTTCGAGCGCAAGCTCCATCATCTCGTTCTGCGCCCCTTCCGCATTCCCTGGGAACTTCTTCGCGATGTGCAATTTGGTCGTCGAGGGGATCAAAGCCAGGATCTCGGCTGGGACCAGCTTGTCGGAAAGGATCAAGGTAGACGTTTTCAACGCGTGATGAGCGGCGACAGTGAGCAGACCTGGATGACCTGGTCCAGAACCGATGAGTAGTATCCGTCCTTTGCCCTTGCCTTTCCCCTTGGCGAAACCTTCGTGATGCGGTAAACTGCCGTGTCCTGCGTTGGACCACATCTCCAAAGCCGAATCCATCTCCTCTTCTTTCAGTCGAGCGAGATGCTCGAAGCTGTAATACTCGGACATCTGATGCACCCATCTCATCCGTCTCAATTGTTGCTCCTGCTCGCTGAGTATGAGTTCGAAGCGATCCACGCTCGCGTTCCTCGATAGCGATGGCGTACCGAGCTGAGCCACGGGCGAGTTGAGAGGCGCTTCAACCACTATGGCATCATCCTCCTCAGTGTCCCGCGAATTCTTTGCCCTTGCTTTTGCTCGAGAGCGGAGTTTGCCGACGTTGTCTACCGCTGCGCCTACGTTAGAGGGTAGTCGGGATACGATATCTCGCTTGATTCGCGAAGCCAATCTGCAACCTTGCCCATTGGTCGATACCGCTACCTGCAAGTTGCTGGGTTCTCCGTTGTTGTTCGCGAAGCGGTGGACCGAGGGGAAACTGTACGTAGAGTAAGCGGGATGGTCGGAGACGTTGAGCGGGATCTTGAGGGAAGAGCAAGCGTCATATATCGCCTTGACAGTTGAGCCTGAAAGTCGTGAGGAGCCAACGAGCGTGTCCGTTACACAGGCCAAGGCGGGGTGAAGCTTCGCCAGGACGTCTGCCCAAACGGTTCCGACACGACTGTCCACTTGCTCGTATGTGGCCAGCCCGCTTGACACGACTTGCCGTACTTCGTCTGTCGTCTTGGCAAGGGGAAGGTCGGAGACGATGGTTACCACAGCATCAGCAGCGGAGAAGGTCGCGGCGCGACTGGCTGCGAGCCTTGTCGAGCCGATAATGAGAACGGGCAAGTGACGAGGATGGAAAGTGAGCGGGAGGGCTACTGCAACACCTTTGGTCAAAATGGTCGGGTTCAGCTCAGCCTCGTCTTCGTCATTGCTGGCAGTAGTGTCCGCTTTAAGGATATGGGAAGTCGCTGAAACGGGAGCGGAGTGTTTTGCCGTGTTAGCAGTTGACCATTCGAGATAGGCGACTTGCGCAGCGGTATCGCGCATCAGGGCATTGGCGATGAAGCGACCGAGGGTGATGCAGATGATCAAAGGCATGACGATCCAGGTACCATTAGGGATCACCCAGACCATCCAGAACGTCCATCGGTTGTTGTGGCCGACCATGCACCAGTTGCAGTAGTACTCTGAAGCGGAAGTTAGCTCTTATCGATCGACAAGGAGACCATACTGACCTTGCAAGAAGTACAGGGCAGTCTTTGAGAGAGTCATCAGTGCGCCCGCGAATCCGACCAGGGGGGCATGGGCGTGATAATGATGGGACGGCTTTGGCGTGCTGCTCGATGAGTGAGAGGAGGTATGTCGTAGATACAAGTATTCCACAGCGAGTATCGCCTCGATGATGTTGAGCAGGGCTAGGCGTAGCAGCTTGTCAGCTGGAATAGTGAGCGAGGGCTGAGAGAGACATACATTGGGCGTTGGTGAAGCCGTTCCCCGAATCAAGAGCATTTTGGCCATATAGATAATCGACCTGTAGCGAGTTAGTTTCTTCTAAGCTATATCGCAGGATCTTGATTATAGCTCACCAGGCCGTACTGCATCGTGCTACAGCAGTACTCGTTAGTGATTTGCCTTGAGACAGTATAGAGGTTGATGATCAAAAACTCACTTGTACGGTGCCCATAACCATGCGAGATCGCCTCCCACCATACTTCTAGGTCTGAGGAAACAGTATCCTGCGTCTGTACAGCGTGGTCAGTGAGTGACCTTACGTACATATACAGCAGAGTGCTCAAAAGCTCAAATAGGGGAAGCCAGGGCAGAGAGCACTCACCCCATATCACGATGACAGCCGAAAAGGCCATCCACCAAGAGACCCACACAGGCGGCCGCTTATCGCCTTCTGTCCTCATGTTGATAAGTCTTGCTCGAGGTGTACAGCTGTACAGCTATTTCTACTCTTGATCGAGGATCGATTTCCGTCTCGTCTATAACCGAATGAGTCGAGTCGAGCTGCTCGCCACCCGTCTGCTGTCCTGGGGTATATATGTGTGAGGTGAAGAGCGCAGGGAAGAATGAGAGATGGATCGGTCAGAATAGTTATGTGAGTGTTATCTATTGCACGACTTTTCGTTGGCGTTGGCTTGGCTTGGCCATTCACCGCTGACTTAATCGTAAATAAAAATCAAAAAGAACAACAAATGACGAGCTCGGAGACCCCGCCGTGCAGTACCACATATTCGGAATTGGACCCAGTGGCGAATCGGCGGATACAAAATGACTGTACAGTATGTTGTGTGTTATTGTATTAATGTTAATTACTAATTGCACGTGATTACAAGATGATTCGTAATAATCATTAGTCACGAGGTCCTGCTGTACTCGTACACCTTATACACCTTCGCTGGTCCATTCGGGATCTCACGGGCTCGAGGGCTGCTCGGAGTGCACTTGGCTCCATCTCTGTTTACTTTGGTACTTTTGTTCGACCGGACGCCCAGCACTGATAGTTCGTCTACTCGACAACCATCATGCGCAAGAGAGTTGCTCTGGAAACTCGTCACGCATCGTACATCTGAAGACTAGATCGCCGCTGTAATATACAATAAAAACTCGTTGCTTGATGCGCTCGGACACGCACCAATATGGCCATTGACGGAGATTATATACCCCTCGCCAATTCTCCAGCAACGGCGGATGATCTGGAGAACCAAGAGCAGGAGAACATAGCAAACAGTAGCGGAAGGTCAGCTGCCTCGTGTGATTGAGCGTCAAAACATCAGCTGACAAGTGGTCAGAGCGCGCCGACGACATCGTTTTCACCTTTCCTCTCTGCCTGTCCGCACACGCTTGATCGTTATAGGCGCTACAACAATCATCGCCTTGCTCATCCTACATTCCATCAAGATCCATATCGAATACCGCTATCCTGCTACGCCGAATATAGATTTGCATCCAGGCGATAACCCATATTTCCACACGGGGGATGTCTGGCAGCACAACGACGAAGTCGCTGCTCGACTGGACAGGTGCGCTTCGCTAGGCTTACTACGCAACACCTCTTTACCGCTGTCAGAGACCGAGCGGTTGAGCGATGAGGAGGAAGCGGAGTTGATGGAGCAAGGATGCGGGACCAACGAAACCACCGTCGTCATCCTCGCGAGTCTATGGTTCGCAGAGGCCTTTGCTGGCGCTTCCACCGCGGGCGAAACAATCTACGCCCAAAGTGTCATCTCTACGCTAAACGCCAATAACTACACATACGTCTTCTCTTCTTTGGGTTGGTACAATGCGGATATGCGCAAGACGGTCGAGCTGTGGCGCAGACATCGGTGGAACGTTAGGACGGTCATGGCGGACCCGGAACAGGTCGACGTGTGTTATAGAGAAAAAGGTCAGGAGTGCTTGAAAACGGAGGAGAATTTAGATGGGATAGAAGCGTGGAGACTCTTGAGTCTGTGGTATTGGGACGAGTGAGTAGCGCCTCGCTTCCTTCATGGTCTTTTACAGGTCATTGGCTGATTGCGTGCAACGATAGTCCTAGGAACCCGCTAGGAGCGCCGTTCACCCTCTCGCCCTCGCCACGGAACGACAACTACTTCCTCTCATTCTCCATCGAGCCGACCTGCCGTCGTCTGCCCTATCTAGCGCCGTCAGAGCGCGCTCATCCGCCGCGAGTGTATCTCCTCGCGAAACAGATGACATACCTGGACGATTCCGAAGGCAAATTCTCGTGGACCCTGCAAGCCTTGAAAGATCTGGAGAGCGAGTTACATGTACACGTGATAGGAGGCATCAAGGACGATGATGGCGAGGTGCACGCAAAGTACATCGAGGCTGGGTTGACCAATTTGGGCTGATTGGACAAGATGGAATTCTACAAGCAGCTCGCACAGAGCTTCGTCCTTCTTGGCGTGGGCCAACCGAGGATCAGCCCAAGTCCATGGGACGCGCTGTGCATGGGTCTTCCTGTGAGTCTCTTATCTGCACCCGAAGAAGTACGGCAGTCAGTAACTGACATCGCATTGCTAGTTCATCAATCCTATATTGGCATGGGACGAGAACGACCCCTCGAACCACTCTTCGTGGCATGCGCAACAATGGCACATGACGGATATCGAACCGTGAGTCCTATATCTTGCAGCTTAAATCCGACGATGAACTGCGAAAGCAAGCTGGCAGCTGACAGATGAAATGATCTGTAGTCCCTATGTGTACTCGGTCCACGCGCATGATTTAGAGGGGATGAAGAACGCAGTAGAAGCAGCTATGAAGAACCCTATCGATAGTTGGATCCCGGAATATATGCGATTCGACTACGTCACGGACAGGATGGCGAGAGTCGTCGAGGGAGATTGGCGAGGGATGGCAGCTGAGATCATAGATGAGAGGAGGCGGTCCGGAGAAGGCGAGGTGAGTGAGATGTCACTGTCAGATATACTGAGCTAATTTCTCGAATGGCGATAGATCGTTCTTCTGTAAAGAAGCGGAGGCGTGAGATGGGGAGATGGGGTCCTGAACGGGACAAGCTGGCGTGTATTGTGGCTCTGACTCTGTTGTACTTTGGGTTCGGATGCATGGCCTATCTTGCCAACTATCGTGGTGCTTCATTAGGGGTGTGCGCAATCACATCGGATACGTGACTTCAGTGCTATAGAAGAGCTCGCACTCAGGCACAGCGATTACGGGAACGGGGGAAGTAGCCGGTGATTGCTGGATTGCTGGATGTCTATTGCGTAATTGACCTCGCATCTCCCTTCGAGAAAGAGCATGAGTGAGCATGACGCAAGGCATGAAGATGGAGCAAGCACACATTGCATATCACTGCAACATCCCGCCCAGCGAGTCGACGATGACATAGCCTCATATCAAGCTCAGCGCGCGATAAGTCCCAGCCTCAGAAAGGGACCAGAACCCATCGCTGTCGTACTGTCGTAGAGAAAGAGGGGGATTGACAAGATGACCACGATGGACAAGCTAGACCGACTCCTAGGCCCGCTTAACCCGAATGCAATGGCGGCCAAATCTGCCCCAGACCCAATACAGCTGATCGTGTTCACCGCCACTGGAGCACAGGGGAGCAGCGTCGCTCTCGAGGGGATCAAAGCTGGCTGGATAGTATACGGCGTCACACGGAACCCTTCTGGCGAGAAGGCTAAAGGTGAGTTCGCATGTGCACTGGCATGAGTGCGACACGTAGGTCATTCTTGATCGAAGCTGACTATATGGAATCCGTCCTGTCACGATAGAGCTCGCGGACAAGGGCGTTAAGCTCGTTCAAGCAGATATGGGCGATTTGGCCAGTTATCAGTCCCATTTGCAAGGCATGGACGCGGCGTTCGTCAATGCTGATTGTGAGTCGAATGCCTTGCTTCAATCAATCTTCCGTCGTCCGTTCTTCGGTACGGTACGATAAGGGAACTGCTAAAGTGCAGAGTTCTCGGCATTTCGACGCAGGACTCGTGCGCTGACACATCGCAGACTTCGCCTACCTCTCTGATGACGTGACTCCTGACCAAGCCACTCAAATCGAGGTACGGCAAGTAAAGCAAGTCATCGACGCGTGCAAGCAAGCGGGCGTAGGGCATCTGGTGTACTCTGCCCTGGACGGCTTCGAGGCGCGGGACAAGCAGGCGCCGCACTTCCAGTCGAAAGCCGAGGGTGAGTACTGATATCCTTACTTCGACTCAGCTTGCGGGATGTCAAGGAAGAGCAGATGCGGAAACGATTTCTCGTCATGGCCGTTTCCAAGAAATGTCGTCGAGGCGGAGTACCCTTGTCGTGTATATCAGAGACAGTCGCTGACATCGTCATCATGATCGCAATTCGCAGTCGCCTCGTACATCGGACAAGTATACACCGGCAAAATGCCCGACTCCGACTCTGATCCCCACGCCAAATCGCACCACAAACACCTCCATCATACATTATTGTACACGAGCTACTACTGGTCCAACCTATTCAAGAGCGAGTTCCTCAAGCGCAATCCGGATCCGAGTGTGGGAGGGTGGTTGATCGATATCCCTCTTCCTGGCGATGTCCCTTTGGCCGGGTTCGCGGTGGAGCAGACGGGTGTGTGGGTCAAGAATATCCTGCATAACCCGAAAGAGTGGGACGGTGAGTATCCCCGATATCGATACTGGATCTCACATTTCGTTTCCGCTGTCCGACAGAGCAGGAGCTGATGTAGCTGACAATGGGAATACGATGTAGGTAAATCCGTCCCTGCTTGCGCGGAACATATCACCCTGGAGAACATGGCAGCCCAACTATCGGTCCTCAGCGGCGAGAAAGTCTCGACGACGGAAATGACCAAAGAGAAGTTCCATTCTGCCGAGACTCAAAAAGCACTGGGCGAAGTCGGATGGCGGAACTGGCGGATGCACGTCGATCAGTGAGTCGGTCTCGGTCCTTCGCATCTGGGCCGTTTGGACGGGGAACGGGGAAACGGGGAAAGCCGGCCCATACATGGCGGTCAAGCTGTAATGGTGTTTGCGCTGACTGTGCTTTTGGACGTAGAGAGTTCCACCGCGACATCGACCTGAGCCGCAAGCTGTGCCCCGAGCAGTGGACGTTCGAGCAGTGGACTGAACAGAGTGCGGAGCTGAAAGCACTTTTCAAGAAGGATGAGAGGGAGTAGGCTATGGAGGCTGGCAGGTTATGGCTGCTGTGTACAAGTATATGATCTCTGCCTTCTGGTGTATCCCACTGCCATTCTATGCAAGGCTCAAGTCATGGACAGAGCAGGTTGCATCGGATATGATAATGTCCGTAGTTAAGTGGTCGATGGCCACGGACATTTGCCACTGAGCAATAATTGCTCGAGTGCTTGACTCCGTCGGAAGCAGAACGGGCGAATTTGAGCAAAAGTCCGAACTTACGTCTGATTTTCGATGATATCTACTGTAGATCTTCTCCATCTCCAACACTGAAGAAGGACGGACAACTCTTACGGGAGATTTTAGAAGAGCGCGCGAGCATCATGATCGCGCAAGTTGTACGGCCAACAAGATGTATCCGCTGTCTCGCACAGAGCCCGTCGAGCTCCAGCTGGATCCTCCGGCCACCTCGATTTCGCACTTTCGCTTCTTCTTCGTCCGCTTGCTCTCCCCATGACCAGGAGCGCTTCCCGCTGGAGCAGGAGCAGTATGAGGAAGACTTTGAGGATGTGGCGGGGGAGTTGCGCCGAAGGAAGAGGAAAGCGGATGCGAAGCGGAGGCAGTATGTGAGTGTGAAATGCATCTTGACGCCCGTCGACGGATGCTGGAAGCTGACACGGTAGCTCGTCGTAGGGCGCTTCGTTCGTCGATCATGTGCTTGTGACCGTCCGAGGCGGTATGTTCTGTTCTACAGCTCATCAGACATATGTTTCACAGGCTGATCTTTCGTCTTGGTTGCGTGATGATCAGGCAAAGGCGGCTCTGGAGCTGCGGCGCTGGAAGCGTCTCTTCGCGGCCCGTCGGCTCCGTCAGGCGGGAACGGGGGATCGGGCGGATCAGTCTTCCTCCAAACCTCACCTGCGCTCACGTCCCTGGCGTCCATATCGAAGCGACTTGTGGGCGGACAAGGCTCTTCTGGTTCCGGATCATACAAGCACGGACGAAAAGGCGACGACGTGGTAGTGACCGTCCCCGTAGGCACGGTCATTCGGGAATTGCGCAGAGAAGGGGAGGAGGAGCGGACGATACGCGAAGAGCTGGATCTGGGGTTGAGCGAAGCAGAACAGCGCAGGAGGAGATGGCAGAGGGCGTTCGTAATTCATCCATCTGCAGGAGGAGAGGTTTCTGAGAATGAATACAAAGAGTCGGAGGGACTGATGAAGCGCGAAGGACGATGGGCGCATCTCCACTCCACGCCGACGTTCGAGCAGCAACCGCCCCTCATCCTGGATATAGACCAACATCTGCGCGATCCCGTACTGCTAGCTTCAGGCGGTCAAGGCGGTCTGGGCAACCCGTTCTTCCCCTCGCCCCGCGTCGCATCAAGAGGCTTCCAACCCCCAACTCGGACATTCGAGCTTGAGCTCAAGCTTTTGGCCGATGTGGGTCTGGTCGGATTCCCCAATGCTGGGAAAAGCACTATACTCCGCGCGTTGACTGGGCGCAAAGCCGAAGTTGCCGGATATCAATTCACGACGCTCAATCCGCAAGTTGGCGTCGTGCGAGTCTGGGAAGATGGATCTTGGGGCGAGAGCAGTGCTGGCGGCGCGAGTGCCGCGAGCGGTGCAGCCGGTATCGCTGGCGAAGAGGGCGAGAGTGAGGTAGTGGAGGAGACGTGGGTGGAGAGGCAGCGGGAGGAGGAGGCCCGTGCGCGGGGCGAATACGTGCCTACCCCTCGAGAGAGGGCGGCACAAGTCACAAGTACCGCCACGGACTCGATCTCGAGCCAGAGCATCGAATTCACTTCACCGCGGAGTCGCCAAGTCGAACGAATCCGATTCACGCTCTCCGACAACCCCGGCCTCCTACCTTCCGCATCAGCGAACGTGGGCTTGGGCCACTCGTTCTTACGATCAATCGAAAGATCGCCCGTGCTAGTCTACGTCCTGGACTTGACGCGACCGCACCCAGAGTCAGACTTGCGAGTACTCCGGGACGAACTGGAGAGCTACAAGGCTGGATTGAGCGGTAGGGCGGGCGTGGTGGTGCTGAACAAAGGGGATGAGGTGGCTGAGGACGAGGGTCGGGAGAAGGTGCAGCGCGTGCACGAGGCAATCAACGCTAGCTACAAGAGCGATGCTGCCGCTGAAGGAGCAGAGACGGTTGGAGAAGCGGGAAGGAAGGAGGAAGAAGGGCAAATGGAGGTGGTCGTGCTCAGTGGTAAATACGGCTTGGGGCTCAAACGGCTCGTGGACGTGCTATCGCACAATGTGCTCCAGGCCAGAATCGCACGAGAAGAGGAGAGAGAGCGGATCGCCAAAGAACCATTCCGGCCCCCTCCCCGTCCCCAGCCCCAGCCCCGTCAGCGCGTCGATGTGCCCAAACGCGATGATGAGCGATTCAGGGAGAGTGTGAGGGAGAGGACTCGTCCGTCTGGTCCCAAGTTGGGCTTTGGGCTCAAAGTCAAGGAGGCTCAGGACGAGTAGTCGAGCACCACAGTGGCAGCTTGCACTTTCAAATATGTAGCATACAGCATACAGTACCCTGCAAATCACATAGATACCTTGCATGCTCGAGTGTCACGCATCCTTCTATGCTCCCTTTCACACAATGCACTATTAAACAATCTCGGTACATCGAACGGCGTTGGTGTGCATCGATGTGCAACGTGGAAACACGAGTCGTTCACGCCACGAGTCTTGCTTCAGCTTTCGTCGTTATCAACTGCCGTGGCTAGGCCACACTCGAGATAATGAATTTGTTTGCATAATTATGATTTGACCCAATTGTAATCCTCCCGCAACTATAATAGCAACCTCTATACCTCCCGTTGACCAGCTAGTTGTGAATGAATAAATCTATGATTGACACCTGCTCAACGAGTGTCTCCTGCTATGCATCTCATCGTTTCGAACCTCAAGATCACCAACGCCATCCCAAGCCCCTGATTGGGAGCCCGACGCAGCCGGCAACATTCAAGCAGCGCAACGATACCATCCTCATCGCGCGACATCCAAGCTTGCTCGAGCCTGCTTGAGCTCAGTCGGACTGGGAGGATGATCGAATACGACCTCGCCGGCCGGTGCGCCTGGGGCAGTACCCAGTCCAGTGCTCGATGTCGATAACGTGGATAGCCTGTTCATCTGCTTTTCCAGACCAGTCTCATCCGCCGGCTGGCTCTTTTCACCGTTCACCAACGCGCCGGCACCTGCACCTGCACCCGCACCCGCACCCACAGCTGGCGTCGATGTCGGCGTCGCATCACCGGCAGTCTTCTCGTCCACGCCGTTTGTTGTAGCTGCATCTCCAGGTTTGTGTACGTCGCCAGTCGCGACGGCTCCGGGAGTTGGAACGAGGCCTTGAACGGCCGCGAGGATACCGTTGCCTGATGGCGGGTACCATTTCTCCCCTTTCTCGTTGACTCGTGTGCCGTCAGGAGCAATGTGACAGAACCTGCAATAGCGAGACAACGAGTTACTATCAGCACGGACCGAGATGAGACAACGGATATGACGTACTCGGTAATAGTCTTCCAGTATGACTTGTGATCGAATTTGAAGTGGTAATCACCCCCGAATTCAGCATCGAGCTGAGCGGATGGCACAAGTTCCGGGAGTTTAGGGTTGAAACGGATCTGTGAGGATAGCGAACAAGCTGTCAGTCATGAACACAGTGCTGCGCTGTCTATGTTTGAGCAAAGGTCGAATTATGGCTCACCTTGTCACGCGTGATGGGATCCATGAATGGCGTGATACCCGAAAAGAACGCATTGATCCACCATCTGCGAATCACAGCGAGATCAGACGACGTGTAGAAGAGGTGAAGCAATTATTTCGTGTACTTACGGCATGTTTACTACCAGACCACGTCCAAGACCTGGAGGAGAGAAAAACTTCAGCTCCAAGATTGGCTTCTCACGGGACTCGCTTAGACTCACGCTCGACATAGTGATTTTGCAGAATGTTCAATACTTTGCGGGCTGTGCTGATCGAGGGATTGGACTGGGACGTGGCGGATTTATACTGTCATTGCGAAAGATCAGCGAAATGCTAGTAGACAACCTGACAATGATTACTTACGTCGACAATGATAGCAACCTGCTCCTGCCCAGGGGGCATGAAGTCAAGGGCCCTCTCGCTATGCGTCGTGCGTGATCAGCTGTATACTCGTGCGCGGATCCGTGAATCACATAGCTTACAGGTGGTAGATAAGATGCTGGATTTGCCTGGGGCTAGTCTCAGTGTTCTCCCTGCCAGGGCGCATGTAGAGGATGGGTCTGCCGTCGACGTCGAAGCCAGAGAGAATACTGCGAGTTAGGACGCGTCAGCCGACAATTCTTGGAGTGCGCGTCTCAGAATGCAGTTTGACTAGGATCCGGCGTTGGCGCTCACATTTTCCCGCCCTCAGCTTCAATAGCAATCTCGTCCGGCGAGATGAGCTCGGGCTTGTACTCTCTCCTCCACTCAAGAGTGGCTTTGATACGATTTTGCGCGTCGTCCATCTTCCATTTCGCGGCGCGCATATAGCGCGGATGTGTCCCGGGATCAGCCAGGAATCGCTTTTCCCAAGGATGGTACGCATCGCTCTCGGGGAGCAGAAGCTTGGCGGAGTACTGTATGGGAGAGCGTTAGCCTCAGTTCATGGTACATTACATATATCTCCTCTCCTAGCTCTTTCGTGATGCTGGAGCTCAGAAGGTGGAGATGACTCACAGCTTTCAGCTCCTCAATCTGTCGCGTCAAATGGGGCATGTGTCAGCAATGTCTTGGCATTTGAGACCTGTCGGATACCGTCAAGAACGCACCTGCTTCAACTGCGTTGCATCATAGTTCCATTTCTTCTTCACAACCGACTCGGCGGAAGGCGTAGTGAAGATCTCGGAGGTGGTAGGGCCAGTATAATCCTTGAGCGAGGAGCTGGAGGACGAAGAGGATTTCGCCGAGCGGAAGAATGATGACATGGTGGGTGAATGGGTGTGTGTGGGTGAGTCAACAGTGGGGAGTGGGGGTGGATGAGTAGTGCCAGGACAGGACAAGGACAGTCGGAGGCAGTGAGCAAGAACAGGAAAGAAAAGCTGGAATGCGTGTATTATACTAGCGATGATAACGGGCGCCGAGCAGAAAGTGGTGCGAGTCCGAGTCGCCATTCGGCGCGCGATGACGCTTGGCTAATCTAACAAACTTATTCAACTATGGGCACAACGTGATTTGGGTCGGTCATCGGCCGCAGATGACCGATAACAGTTCGGTACTTTTGAGCAGAGCGGTTTACATAAGCACTGACTGTGATACTATCAACTACATAATCCACGTCACCTAAACTGCCCCGCTTCACTCTCCCTTGACCTGCTTCCACTCGCTTCTCACGTTCAACCACGCTTCTTCCATACCTTATACAATACATCATAGTCACTCACCGAGATCAGCTATCGACCTAAAACCAAGATGTCCATCGAGAACCTCACCCTTGAAGATGCGCCCGAGGGCGGCGTCACCGTCGACCTGCACTCGCGTCCCGAGCGAAAGGCCCGCAAGGCCCTCGAGGGCCTGGGGCTCAAGCGAGTCCAAGGTATCCAACGAGTTACCCTCCGTCGTCCTAAGAACGTCCTTCTCGTCGTCGCCAACCCCGAGGTCTACAAGGCCCCCGGATCAGACACCTACATCGTCTTCGGAGAGGCCAAGCTCGAGGACCCTTCGTCGGCCGCTCAGCTCCAAGCTCAGGCTCAACTCGCTGCTAGCAGCCAGGCAGCACAAAAGGCTCACGCCCAGGGTGGTTTCAAGGACGGTGTCCCCAAGTCCCTCGAGGACTTGGTCGGTGATGACGAGTGAGTGCTAGTGATTTCCAATTGAGTGTAGATATGTAGAAGAGTTGTCGGTCGAAAAGCAACTAACTCTTTTCTTCTCCTATAGCGCACCAGAGCTGGAGGAATCCGACAAACCAGCCGACGACAAGCCCGCCGCTGCAGGTGGAGACGACGTCAAGATCTCAGACGACGACGTCAACCTCGTCGTGGCCCAGACCGGATGCGACGAGGAGAAGGCCAGAGAGGCTCTGAAAGCTGAGAACGGGGATCTGATCAATGCTAGTGAGTCGTGTGGTCATGATGCTCGCATGCTTGAGCATGAACAAGGCTGCCATGGAGGATGACGCTGACGATGCACGTGCACAGTCATGCGGATCGGATAAATACCTCGTTAAGCGATCAACATAGCATTGTTGGAGATGGGGATGTGAGTGTCTACTTCAATCTCAATTGTACATCAATCTGATCGAAATCATTCATAGATCATAGTGGAGGAGAGAACGGCCTGAGCGCATTAGAGGGGATGGCACAGGCAGGAGACGAGATGAAAAGCATGCATTTGCATGCGTTTGTGATCGTGTATTGCTCAGGAAGGCGCGCATTGCACGTCTCTCGCTAAATCCACGACTGACCATTGAACTCGCCGGAATCGACTGGGGTATAAATGCTGCATCTAACAAAGAGGGTATAGCGACTGCACTGCCATCACTCCGCTGCGTTCTGCTGGTACTCGATATACATTCGTGGTGCAAGCTCTGCGATATTGAGACCACTGAGACTATGCTTCTTGTCTTTGGCTGTGGAACTGCATAATCATCAAGGATCGCCGTCAGTCGTGATCCGTAAGGGTTGTAGAGGAGGAGGATGTTGAAGGAGAAGGAGAGATGACATACGATATCTCTTAATTGACCGTTGGCTTCGTCAAATTGCTTTTCGAGGTATTTCGCCTAGATCAAAGAGCGATGGTCAGCTCTGAGCATGAGCACGAGCAAAAAAAAGTAGGTTGCAGAGGAAGCAGAGGAGTAGTGGAGATAGAAGAGGTAGGTTGTCGTGCAGTGATAGAGTGTCGGAGTGATGGAGTTATGAGGATAGACACACCTTCTTACTGAGATTCTGGATCTCTTCGCCTAATGCCTTCTCCTGCGTGCTGTGGGCTTTGTCAATCTCCGCGCGAGGCTGCTCGATGAACCTATCCACGCGCGGACGCGTTAGCATCAGCATTCTCCGCATCTAGCAACTGCGACACTACTCCAGCTGCCCCTCTTTTGCGCTGTGCAGCTGGAGATGCTCGTGGAAGACACAGAGCACATGCAAACTCGACGCAGAGGCTACGCAGACTCACATCTTGCCGACGCCCTTGTACATCGTCCCTTCACCTTTCGGGACGGTCCCCAGTTCGCGCACGGTCAGGGTCAAGATCTTCTTCTCTTTCTCCTTTGATGCGATCTGGGCGCGGACTATGGATAGTTGTTTTTGTGACAATATCGCCTGCGAGCGTTGGTCGGGTCGATCAATTGCGAGTGAGAACGGAAATCCATTGAGGGACGGGACAGCGAGACAAGCGATGAAGAACGGTTCCAAGGACAGATGTATGATTGGCAGAAGGTTGCGAAACATTCAGGAGATCATCAGCGTCGTTCTTCGCTCTTCTCACCGACCAGACGCACCTGCTGCTGGATCTGGCCAAGGATCTACGAAGAAGGAGGACTATCAGCTCGATTTCCCATTTTCTCGCGGGATGAGGTAAAGGAGAGAGCTGACCTTGCGCAGCGTATCGTCCGATAGGTTCGACATTTTGACCTTGACTATTACTGTTAGAGTCTGGTGGTAGCGGTACAATTGATGTTACTCTATACCGAGCGAGTGGTGGTTGCAGTCCGTCGCGAATGTCCAGACGAGATCATGTCGAAGTGACAATGAATTTGATCCCGTCTTTGCCTTTGCCACCCAACCTACAACCTACAACCTACATTCGCAAAGACGCAAAAGTCATTCCAACCTAGTCTTCGTCGCTTCTCACTTGTCTTCCATAAACCATCACATAGTGTCCCTCGAACCATGGGAAAAGCAGAAGCAGGCTCGGCAAAAGCAATAGGCAATGCCATCAAGGCCAAGGGTGAGTCACACGTCGTGCATATGCGAGTAAGACGTTCAGTGCTGATGCGTTTGTACTTCTCGTAGGCCTGGGTAGGCTGAGATGGTATTGTCAAATCTGTGAGAAGCAGTGTCGAGACGAGAATGGTTTCCAGGTGCGTATGATGCTCTCTGCACTGATTATAGAAAAGCGTCGTCTGGCTTGAGTCTCTTCGCTGACCAAACGATGTTTGGTCACAGGCGCACTGCCGCTCCGAGCCGCACATGCGGAAGATCATGCTCGTCGGACCCAAAGCTGGCGGCGCAATTGCCGAGTTCTCAAACCAGTTCCAAAAAGAGTTTGTGACCCTACTGCGAACACGACATCAGACGAACCGCGTTCGAGCCAATGCGGTGTACAACGAGTACATCCAGGATAAACATCATGTCCACATGAATGCGACGCGATGGGTGACGTTGAGCGGGTTTGTGGCGACGTTGGGCAAAGCGGGGATAGTGAAAGTCGACGAGGACGAGAAGGGGTTATGGCTCACTTGGGTGGACAATAGTCCCCATACTCTTGCCAGGCAGGTGCGTTGACCTGTTTCATTCGCATTTGCATTCGACAAATATCACGGGGATTGCGCATACGGTGAGTCTTGATGCTGATAGATTGTGACTTTAGGCCGCACTGCAGAAACGCGACCGAGCAGAGATGGACGGCGAGGAGCGAGAACGCAAAGTGCTCGCGGACCAAATAGAGCGTGCGAAGGCGCAGGCGAACGATCAGGACCACGAGATTATCGGACTGCAGAAGAAAGAAGGGGAGAAGATCTCATTGGACCTCTTCGGCATCGGCGTCAAAGCCGAGGAGGCGGAGACGAAGCCTGATATCAGCTCAGAAGCAAAACCGAACGGCGGAGCTAGCACGTCGACATCAACTGCGCCAAGCGGTATCTCATTTGGATCCTTCGGTGCTTCCTCAATAGGCAAACCAGTGATCTCCACATCGACGCCTATAGTCAACCCACTCAAACGACCAGCGCCGGTAAATGTCTTCAAAGCGGCCAAAGCGGCCAAAATGGAGAGTTCAGATCCGGACAGTGCGTCAGCAGCCAGTGTCAAGAAAGGGTATGGGTACATGAGCGAATCGGAGAGGCTCATGAAAGAGGATCTGGCTAGAAGGTCAAGGCAGCAGGCGCAGGGTCCTGGGTATAAAGGTTTTGGTCCTTCGCGTGGTGGTGCGCGATGAGCACCGGGCTCAATCTGGCTGCCTCTACAATTTGGAGATCTCGTGATAATTGGCAGCTTTGTTGTATTGGTATCGAATGTCATAGCATTTCGAACTTTCTCTTCACGAGTGCCAGAGGAAAGGCGGCCAGTCTCAAGCCTCCATAACAATCCAAGTCATCCAGGTACTGTCCTAAAGCCCTCCATGAGGGCGCTGCGACATCTTGACGGATAGGAGTTCATGCAGATCTCATATGTGCATGTTGCAGTATGCATTGACGGTGCTGACCAAAGTGAATGACGTTGACCACGCGGTATGCTGTTCTTTTACGGAACATTGCGCAGACGCGCGCTTCCCTCGGCTGATTTTCGAGCGACAATGACGCTGAGTGACATCTAGCTTACATGAATGCAGGTACTACCATTCAAAACCAACTTGAGCAGGTCCCAACAGTCTATGAGTCGGCCAACTAGACACTGAGCAGCTAGCAGCTCAGACCCTCAACCTTCAGCAGCACCACCGCTTCCACGTAAGGCAGCGCATCCCAGCGCACTCGCTATTCAAATGCCCGCACTAGACGTTCCGGCGATAGCTTCAGCAGCAACACGAAACACGGACAAGCTGGAGACGTTGGCGAGATTCGTACCGGCGATAGGGGCAGTCTCGACCAGTTCTCTGATTGGCGTGGGGATCGCTTGTGGTGGTAATGTCCTGATCAGTCTCGCTCTGTGAGTGTCTCCTACCTCTACCTCTACCTCTTCTTCTACCTCTTCTTCTACCTCTTCTTCTACTCCTACTTCTCCTCGCAAATACACTCGCACAATTAGCAAGCCAATAGTAGCGATACCAATCTTGATGTTCTTCAGACAGAACTGACATTACACCATCATTGTAGGACGGTGCAGAAACTCGCACATCGACGGAATGCCGAAGCTGCCCAAGCTCAATCCCGCTCCCGGTCTCGGTCTCGTTCTCGCTCGAACTCAAAGTCAGACGCAAACTCGGATCCGCAATCCCAGGATGAAACCGACGAGCAGCAGGAGCAGGAGCAGGAGCAGGAGCAAATAGTAGCCGTGGCGATAGGAAAAGTGCCCGCAAACCAAGCCGCATCGCCTTCTCAGTCTCAGCCGCCCAGCTCGCACTCGCCGCGATCAAGCTCGTCACACTCGGATAATGGCCCGTCGTACGCCAGTATAGTGAAGGATGGTCTTAATCCCGCTCAAGGCGGATCGCCAACGCAGGTGTTCTCCGCTGTTCCAGTGGTCATTCTTCCTGAATCAGCGGATACAGCGGTCTCATCAGCTCTTGAAGAGAATGGGTCGCACTCACCACTGCCGATCTTAGTCCCGCAGACTGCGGCGAGAGTCCATGTCCGCCTGGAATCTCCCGATGCGGCTCGTCGTGCGGATGGCGATGGCGATACGAAGAAGGGCCGCGGCACGGCCGATGATGATGAGAGAGAAAGCAGCGACAACGACGACGTGCAAGTTGAAGAAGGCATGTATCTCCGTTCCAGACTCTGGTGGCTCGGCATGACCCTCATAGCCGTTGGAGAAGGCGGTAATTTCCTCTCATACGGATTCGCACCAGCAAGTGTCGTCGCGCCATTAGGTACAGTGGTGAGTCATCCTCGAAGCTCTGTGCTTCATGTCTCTATGACCTGCTGAACAAATCATATGTGCTATGTTACAGGCGCTCATAGCGAACTGCGTTTTTGCCCCGCTCATTCTGCGCGAGCGATTTCATAAGAGGGAACTATTTGGTATGGCGCTTGCGGTAGTCGGGGCCGTGACGGTCGTGTGGAGTTCGAACGATACCAACCCTAGAGTGAGTCCCAGTCACAACCTGCCCTTGATACTGGTCTCCTATGTACTTAACTAGTGTTGACGCTGATTCACTCTACGTACAGCTCGACCCCGAATCACTACTACGCGCAATCTGCCAAATACCATTCCTAGTCTACACACTACTCAACGTCCTTCTCCTCATACCCCTCCTACTCCTGTCGCGATCCGCGTACGGCGCCAAATACATAGGAATAGACGTGGGCATCTGCGCCCTTTTCGGCGGATATACCGTTCTGTCCACAAAGGCATTATCGAGTTTACTCAGTACCATGTTCCTCGACGCTTTCGGGTACTGGATCACATGGTCCTTGGTGGCTATGGTGGCTAGCACCAGTGTGGGCCAGATTCGGTGGTTGAATCGGGCGCTCATGCGGTTTCAGAGCAAGGTAAGCGTTTTCCCCTAATTGCCAGCGGATATTCAAGCACTGATGCTGCTGTCGTGACTGTAGGAGGTCATTCCTACCCAATTCGTCTTCTTCTCCCTGGCCGGTAAGTGGTGCCGACTGCAATGACAGTATCAAGCTTGAGATAAGCTGATATCATACACGCAGCGATAATCGGTTCTGCTGTCCTTTTCCAGGAATTCCGAGGTGTAGCGTTCTCTCGCTTCGTCAACTTTGCCTTTGGCGTGAGTCTCTGCCCTTCTGCTTCTGCCAAGTCTACATTCAAGCACAAGCTCGAGCTAAAATCCGGACTCGACATGTAGATCGCGACGACCTTCCTTGGTGTGCACCTCCTGACATCTTCTGGATCTGAGGACGCCGCCGACGACGAGGGAGCGGAAAACACACACGGTCCACCGCCTCACCCACAGCGCGCATCGTCGTCCGCCTCGATCAACCTTCTCTTACCGTCCGTATCGGAACGCACGCCGCTGCTCTACGCTTCCTCGGCTCTGGACACACCTGGCCCGCGCCGCCTTTCGACCGTGAGCGCAACAGCACACTCGAGCTCAAATATTGTCCCTCTTCCAGGCCCCGGGGCAGGCTCGTATTCGTCGCACGCCCACGCGCCGATGGTCGCTTCAGCACCATTATCTCTTGCTTTGCCACAGGGTCAGGGTCAGGGCCAGATACGACCTGGGCGGATACGCTTAACGTCCCGAACGTCAACGAGCGATTTCCCTACGCTAGGCTTGGGCAGTCAAGCGGGATTCTTGTTGATGGCTACTACCCCGCCGCCATCTGGACCTATGAGTTCTGGGACGGTAGTAGCTCTTGGACGTGGAAGGGATCGTAGTCTTAGTAAGAATGGTTCTGGTGCTGGTGCTGGTGTGCGAAGGGACGAGGAAGAGCGGTTCGAGGAGGTGTCAAGTTCCGATGCCGCCGCTACCACCTCTAGACGGAATAGCGCGGGACGATGATAATCTCTTTACTCAAGAACACGAGTCGTAGTCATACCGTAGTCGCCGAGTAGAAGGGTACTAGTTGTATCATACATGCATCTTGGAGGGTTAATGTCGATCGCTGCGCTCTGCGCTCTGATAGCAGGATGGACAGTGAATTGATAGCGAAAACGGGTTGAAGGGATCCACGAGTAATCCTCAGGCACGGTTATGGGCTACTACCGTCTTTCTTCCACTTTGACTGTGCTTCTCTATTGTTTCACCGCATCAATCAATACTGAGCCTCATCAAGACAAGCTTCTGCACGGCACAGGAAACGAGGGATGGAGACGCTCTCTCCTACGCCCGCTGGGGCTGGCGCTGGTGCTGTAGCTGCCTCAGGTCGGACGTTATCCCCTACTCCTGCGGTATCAGAGCTGGAACTGTAAGCGTGTCCCACCTTGCTTCAGTGATGTCAAAACTCAGATCAGATATACGGAAAACGGAATACTGATCGTTCTTGGGGATCTGCCTGGTAGGGAAGCGGCTCTATTCAGAAGCGTGGTCGATGCTAGACCCGGTAAGCTGGGCTCGTCATTGGACTGTAACACATCAATGGCGAAGCGCTGATACCTTCCTTGCTGCCTCCTTTCCGTCACTCTGTTACTCGCATCTTTGATCTTGCCACTGCGATTTGAGTTGATGATTGATCAATGATCGCTCATCGTTCATCGCTTAGTGGGACGACACAAGCACCTCCTCATGATTCAATTGCAGAAAGAGATGCACCGGCGCACAGGACTCTGGATTCCCGTTGAGCAGTTGTGGGGTAGGCTGGAGGGCTTATATGACCTTGGGGGGTTGGATGAGCTTGTGAGTAACGGTCTCGTAAAAGTCTACGCTAGCTCCTCTTAACGTCGAGTGATGTGCGTTGCTAAGCTGATACTTGCCTGTAGTCTACGAGCAGCAGCGTATCTCTACCTTCCTCCCCGCAACTTCTCTCCCCCACTCTACATGCATCCCGACACTCATCCCTCTCCCCACTATCAGACGAATCAGACCTATCCATCTCGGCACCTACAGGCAGCTCATCCAAGCGCAAGGCCGTCAAGACTGCTAAAACCGCTAAAACCGCAAACGGACGGGGCAAATCCGAAGCTCATTCACCTAAGAAAGACTTGGCTCGGTCGGTATCCATACCGATCTCGGCGTCAGCGCAGGTCATTAACTCAGATCACTTCAAGAGCGTCTTTCAACTTCCTTATTTCTGGGACGCGGATCGTGCCGATGTCAAACACAATGACGACTATGACGACGATGATGAGGAAGGTGACGACGGTGATCACGGCGATGACAACGACGACGACGATGATGACGATGAAGAGGGAGGAGAAGAAAGAAACGACGATAGGATGGAAGTGAAATTGGAGGAAGGCACAGTCAAGCTCGAACACAGTAAAGAGGGGAACGACGAAGTAGAGACGTGGAGACGGTTGATCTATCCCCGTGCATTGGGTCCGGAGGGTACGGACGAGCCCTGGGGAGGTGACGCGAAAGAAGACCAAGCGCAAGACGGTGCAGCGGAAGAAGGCGGGAGTGGATCTACGACTTCCGACGAGGATGAGCCTGCAGCACCAAGATCTTCGGCGGCGGCAGGAAAGAAAGGGCGTGGTCGCCCAACGAAGCAAAGTCTGGACAGAGGAAAACGATCTTCTGTCTCCATCGCTACGTCCAGGAGGGAGAGTGGGGGCACTGACAATACTGCGTCGGCGTCAGGACCAGCCGGAGCTGGGTCAAGCGAGAAGCGTAAACGGGCGAGAGCCTCAGCGGCGTCGTCAGCATCAGCGGCTAAAAAAGGTAGAGAGAGTAGTCTGAGCGAACAAGATGATGAGGAGGAAGAGCAGGGTCGACAAAGTAAAGGACGCAAGAGAAAGGATAAGGAGCAGAGCCCTGATGATATTTCGGTGAGTGCTCGTCTTTACTCTACGCATGATCCGACGCTGATTGTCTGCCCAGCAGAGACGGCGGAGACGGCGATGATCTTTCCTCGCATGCATGTTAGAGTGGGTTGCGCTAGTAACCGGGACAGGTCTTGGCTGCGACAAGGCAGCGGAGCAGAGTTGTAGATACGGTCGTTGTACATATTGCCAGATCACATGCATGTATATAGCAAGTACCAACAATACTGTATATCGACTTTCCTCAACATGGTGTCACACCAGGAGAAATGACTGAGTGCAAGATATCTAAAATATGATTGTAACAGCTCAAAAAGATTAGACTCACATGCCCAAACGCGGCTCAGCAGTGGAAGGCCTTTTTCTCATTACAGGTCGTTTACGAGGCGCCGGCGTGAGGCCAGCTGGTGCGTGATCTATCTCTCCATTGCCGTCGTACAGCTCAGGTCGATTGGACTTGAATCCGAAAGTAGGTCGAGAAGGAGGGGGTAGAATGGGTCTGGATGGCGTACGGGAGGAAGTGCTTGCTGATCTGCTCAGTGCTGGGGTGGCACTACTGCTAGTGGGGGTAGTGGTGGAGTCGATATGCTGACGATGATGCGTTTGGCCAAACGCAGGTGGCGGTGGAGGTGGCGCATGTTGGTAGAAAGGATGCAAGTGTGTGGTGGGACGGTAATTCGAGGAAAATTGTACTCCGTTCATTGGCGACGGCGATGGCGAAGGGCATGGGGATGGGGACGGATCTCTACTGCTCGCTGGACTGTAAGAGCCCGGGGTGGGAGACGGACTAGTTGTAGGTCGTCCTCTACTTCTTCGATAGCCTTGCAGAGGGAGAGGCAAGGACAGACTTGCCTGATTTCCCTGGAGCGCTGGTGGGCCGAGAGTCTGCCCGATCGGATTTGCAGTGGAAGCATTGGCTGACGCAGGCAAAGGAGTCGGAGTAGGTGAGAGCGCAGGTACAGGGTGGAGAGCAGTGATGTTCACCGGGGGAGTAAAGGGGCGCGAACGGGAGAAGAGGGATGCGGCGCGACTCCGCGTTTTGCCCATTTCCTTCTTATCCTTGTGGGTCTGCGCATCTTCGGCCCCGCCACTTACTCCCGATGCGCCTGCGCCTGAGCCTACACTCGGAGTACCGTTGCTGTTGTCAGTGGACAAAGGTCGTGTGGGAGTAAGTATGATAGAGGAGGTGGTTGGCGTTCTGGCTCGGGAACCAGATCGACCAAATGTCGGTGCTTTCGTCCCGAATTTGTGCACTTGTGTGCCACTGCCACTGCCACTGCCACTGCCACTCGCACCTGCACCTGCGCTAGCCCTGCCTGGCGTCAGAGGGATAGGGGTAATATCGGGATGCGCGGATTGCGTAGGCGTGGCAGCGGTCGAAGACGAGCCCAGCCCCGTTACGGCTTTGGCGAAAGCGTTTATCGTCCGGCTCACTGAGCGAGAGTGGGGGTTGGTCGTTATCGGCACCGTACCAGATGCCGTCGGTATAGGTATGAGCGAATTAGCTGTCTTATCTGTCTTGTCGGAGGAAGCGAAGTTGATTAGGGAGCGATGTCGGGCGTGTTTGCCCTGTCTGGCGTTACCAACACTCGATCCTGCCGACGTAGCGGGTGCCGTACCCGCACTAACCACATGAGATGTGACGGACAATGCTGAAGCTGCCGTGCTCGTAGTAGGATCGACTGAGAGGGTCGATGCTGAGCTCAGACCAGCAGGTGCAGGTGCAGGTGCGGGTAGAAGAGGCGGCTTGCCGATATGCGGCGGACGGACTTTCTCGCTCATTAGATTCGGCGTCAGAGTCTTCTTGAATACGTTGAGGAGGTGCGTCTTGTGTGCTCGGTC